>PVKB01002758.1:0-15736 GCA_004027205.1 Ctenodactylus gundi | reverse complement strand
TGCATTGCATTCATGGATTCATGTATGTGGTACTATCTTTGCAACTCTGGGGTGAAGCCAACTTGTTTATTCATGTTGTATGATTTTTTTAATAACTGGTTGAATTTTTTGCAATTATTTTTAAAGGATTTTGCACCTATATCCATGAAGGAAGTGAGGCTATTATTTTCATCGTTAGGTGGTTATCTGGTTAGCTTCCAGGAAGGAGCTTGGTCCTCTTCCTTCTCTTTCATTTTCATGAAAAAGGCTGAGAAGCATTGGCACCAGCTCTTCCCAGCAGCCCTGATAGAATTGTGTGGTGAATCCATTGGGTCCCTAGCTTTTCCCTTTGTTGGTAGAAACTTTACTACTATATTGTATACTAACTGCCTCAATTTCATCCTGAGTTATGGCTCTTTTTGCAGCTTTTCTATCATCTTGGCTAAATATTGGTATCATATAAGTATGTAGGAATTTATCCACTTCTTCTAGGTTATCACAGTGATTGGAATATAAATTTTTAAAAATACTCTTTTTAATCTGGATTTCAGCACTGTGTGTTGTGATTTTACCTTTTTCACTACTATTTGGTATGCATGTTTTCTTCCCTCCTTCTGCTGAATTGGGCTAGGTTTTTGTCAATTTTACTTTTCCTATTGAAGAACCTACTCCGATTCATTGATATTTTGTATATTTTATTTTCTAATTCATTCATCCCTATTCTGGGCCTGACAATTTCTTGCCTGTTGTTCTTAGATTTGGTATGATCTTGTTTCTCTAGGACTTTCAGCTACATTGATGGAGTTCTTAGGACTTTTTTTTTTTTAATATGCATTCATTGTTATAAATGTTTCTCTTCGGTACTACTTTGATTGTATCCCACACATTCTGGTATGTGTTTCCAGTTTCACTTGACCTAGGAAATTTTTTTCTTCTCTGTTTTCTTCTGTGATTCAGTGTTTGTTCAATTGTGTACTATTTAATTTCCATGTCCTTGTACAGATTGTGTAGTGTATTTTTTCCTTTTGATTTCTATTTCCATTCCTGTGACTTAAAGTATGCAGGAAATTATTTCAAATTTTTAGTATTTATCTAAGTGTGTATTGTGAGCAAGGATGTAACCTATGCTGTTTTTTTGTATCTGGAATGTCTCTCCAAAGCCTCATGTATTTGGATGTAGTGGGATAGCTGTAGAATCATGGGGATTTGGGAGATAAGGCCTGGCTGGGTGGGGCAATTGCTTGAGGTTTGACTTGGAGATACTATGGCATTTGTTTTGATGGGGTAAGTGTCAGAGCTTTGAGATGTGTGCTTTTTACTTTCAGGAGAGGCGGTGAGGGAGGAGTATCCTGCTTGGGTGTGGGAGGCCCAGTTGGCATCTTCAAGTAAAGAAAGGGAGAATAAAGAGTATTTCAGTTTCTTCCTGGGCCAAGTGTAGCCTTGCCTGAGTCTCCACACAGTGACTCAGCTCTGACTTGGCTGCTACTCCACTTGGCATTCTGTCTGCAGTCAAGTGAGCAACTCTCCCACTTCTGCCATGGGCTTTCATCATTGCCTTTTGTAGGTGACCAGTCTGTGTGAGACTTCCTGAACCTGTGAACTAAATCAATCTTTCCTCTCTTACATGGCGAATATAGGTATGTTGTGCCAGCAACAAATAAGTAACTAAGGCTATTTTGGAAAAAGTCTTATGTGCTGCTGAAACAAAAAGGTATATTCTGTTGATGTTTATTGGAACCCTGTGTATGTATTTGTTTGTGCCATTTGTTCCATGATGTTAATTGAAGACCCTATTTGAATGTATTGGGGTCCATTTGACCTTTCCTGTATGGTAGTGTCTGTTCTACAAAACACTGCATGCATCTGTGTTTGTAATTGTAAAAGCTTTCTGTTGGATTACTTTAGCAGTAGTTAGTGTCCGCCTTTGTCTCTTCTGACCTGTTTTGATTTGAGATCTGCTTTGCCTTGGAAAACAATAACGGACTGTAGTACAGTTAACTCCTTCTGTTTGTTTTCCAGCTCCAGTGGCATTGAGTTGTCATGTCTATCCTTTTTTCATTGAAGGTAATTTCACAAAAACAGACAGTGGAAGACTAACGTCTCAGGAACTTTCCTTTTCTTTCTTTAAAATCATTCACAGGATGTCACCCTCTGGATATTAGTCAGTGAGCTATAATTATGATGCATGTCCTCATGAGATCAAATTTCCCTTCTGTTAATCTTCGTCCTCAAAATAATTGAACTAGAAGACCCAGCAGCAGATAAAAGCCCAGCAACAACCCCAGGGTTGCCTTCTCAATGTCCACCCAAGGCCTGGCCCCACAGCTGAGGCAAAGCACAGTAGCAACCATGAGTGTGGCTTCCCAGTACCCACCAAAGGCCAGGCCTGGCAGCTGAGTCCAAAGCCTGGCAGCAACCCCTGGAGTGGCTTCTGAGTGCCCACCCAAGGCTGGACTTGGCATCTACCCCAAGAGTGACTTCCACGTGCCCACCCAAGAGCAGGCCTGATGGCAACCCCAGGGCTGGCTTCCAAGTACCCAGCTGAGCCAGGGCCCAGTGACAATGCCAGAGCTGGCTTCAGGACACCCACCTGAGGCAAGACCTTATGGCAGCTCTGGAGGTAGCCTCTGAGTGTCCACCTGAAGCTAGGCCCTGAAGCCACCCCCCACCTGAGGCCTGGTCTGGCAGCCACACTAGGGGTGGCTTCTGAGTACCCAACCAAGGCAAGGCCTGACTACAGCCTTGGTGTATTCTGAGAGCCCACTTGAGGCATGACCCAGCAGTCAAGGCAAAGACTAGCAGTAAACATATGGGTGGCTTCCGAACGCCCACCCAAAGCCAGACCTGGGACCCACACAGGGGTTGTCACTGGAGTGCCCCCTGAGGCCAAACCTGGCAGCCACCCCAGGGGTGGCTTCCGAGTGCCCACCCAAGACAAGGCCAAGCAGCAACCTTGCAGGTGGCTTCCAAGTACCTACCTGAGGCAGGACCCAGAGAGACCCCCAGGGGTTGCTTCCCAGTGCACAATCAAGGTTGTGCCCAATGCTAACCCTGGGGGGTGGCTTCTGAGTGCCCAGCCAAAACTGTTCCTGGTGACCACCCTGGGGGTGGCTTCTGTTGCTTACCCTAAGCTGAACCCAGCATCTGTCCCTGGGCTGGCTTCCAAGTGCCTGTCCAATGCAATGCCTAGCACTGACCCTGTGGGTGGCTTCCAAGTGCCCACCCAAGGCCTGGCTCAGCAGCTGAGGCAAAGCCTGGCAGCAACCCCCAGGGAGGCTTCTGAGAGCCCACAAGAGACTGGACCTGGCACCCACCACTGGGTAGCTTCTGAGTGACCACACAAGGCAGGGCCCAACAGCCACCCCATGTGTGTCTTGCAAGTGCAGACCCAAGGACGGGACTGGCAGCTACACTGAGGATGCCTTCTGAGTGCCCACCCAAGGCAAGACCTGGTAACAATCCTGGGGGTGGCTTCTGAGTACCCACCCAAAGCCAGGCCTGACAGCCAACTCAGGGGAGCTTGTAAGTGCCCATTTGAGGCCTGGACAGGTAACAACTATGGGGGTGACTTGTGAGTGTCCACATGAGGCCTGGCCCATTAGCTAAGGTAAAGCCCAGCAGCAACCCTTGAGGTAGCTTCCAAGTGCCCACACAAGAAGGGCCTGCCAGCACTCTGGAGGTGGCTTTGAGTGCCCATGTGAGGCTATACCCAGTGGGCACCCCAGGGGTGGCTTCCAAGTGCCCACCTTAGGCAGGACCTAACAGCCATTCTGTGCATGGCTTCAGGGTGCCCACCCGAGGCCAGGCCCAACAGCCATCCTGGAGATGGCTTCTGAGTGCTCACCCAAGGCAAGGCCTGGCAGCAAACTCCTCATCCTTGTGATGCTGAACAGGAGTCTCTTATTCCAAACATCTTGTATTTACCTAGCTGTACCATACATTATAGCTTCTCAAGTCAAATCTGTTATGCCAAAGGCATCGCTTTTATTAACATTGTGCTCTTTGTTCTCTGCCCCCCTAAAAGCTGTCTTCCTGTAATATTTTCTGTCTTTGTATTGGTACTACTGCCCAGCAATCTGGGTCAAAACCACAGATAGTATCAGAAACTTTTTTTTTTTTTTTGTCTTGGTCCTTACTGCCATCGACTAGGCTTAGGTAATGTCAATACTTAGAAATGCTTAGCGTCTCTATGTACAATTCAATATTTGTGGGAAAGAATAAATAGCACCATACAAGATTTTCTGTATAAAATGTACTGATGCTACTGGCACTAAAATTGTAAGGAAACTGGATTGAATGATCTGGGAGAATCCTTCTATTTGGATGTATTTTAGTCTTGGAAAACTGCTGCTAACCAGTTTTCCCATTTATTACTACTTTCTGCTGCTACAAAAATGGCAATCCTCCTACTTCAGCCTTCTGAGTGCTAGGATTACAGGAGTGCACCACTATGCCTGGCTAATTTTTATGCAGTGGTGGGGAATCAAATCAAGGGCCTTGTGCATGCCTAGAAAGCACTCTCATCACTACGCTATGCTCCCAGCCCTGATTGTGAATTTCTTGAATAAAAGCAACAGCAGAAATCCAAGGATCCCCAAAGTAGTTCTAAGCATATGGCAAATCAAAAACGAAAGAATGGCAAATGTACATAAGGTTGGATAACAGTAAGTAAAGGACCACCATCTTGGGCACATCCTTTCCTCCTCATTCATACCACTGTCACCAGATCCTTTCTAGTATCACAAGGATGAATACAGTTATAGTTGGTTAGTTCAAAAACTGACTTTAGGAAACATTATCCCTGAAAGATGTTTATAATTTAAAAAGAGATACAAAATTTAGCACCTCTTTTATTTTAAAAAAAAAAAAGAGGATGAAACTTTGAGGAAAAAAAAAACAGATATCCTTACAGCTGCCAAAAGAGCAGATCTTAATCCACATAAATGGCCTCATGTCCACAAGAGGTCGTTTGAAATAAAACCACGCCTGGCTTATGTGGTGCTGGGAAATTGAACTTGGGGCCTTGGGCTTGTTAGGCAAGTTCTTGAACCACTGTGTCTTTTAGCCCTAATTCTGACTTTTGGAAAGAGCCAGAAGAAGTGACATGGTGCCAAACCTGGTGAATAAGGTGGACAAGGACACACACACTAGTGCTGTTCTGGGCCTGGCGCCTGGAAGTGGTACTCCCTGTATTTTTGATCACTTATTGTAAAGACAGGAGAAAAGACTTCCGACCTACACCAGAAAGTGGCAAGAATCATGGAAGTACGTTTGAAGCCAGGGGGAAATGTGTGTGCATGTGTGTGCACACATGCATGCATGATACTGAGGATCAAAGCCCAGCAGGGTCCTCACCCAGTGTACATGGGGAGTTAGTGACAATGTGTCTTTTAAAATGTAATAATTAGTTTTTTTAAGACAGCATTCAGGGTTTGGGGGCATAGCTCAGTGGCTAGAGCAGCACTAGCTTAGTGTGCAGAAAGCCCTGGTTTCAATTCGCCAGCACCACATAAAAATTAACCTGGTGCAGGTGATGCATACCTGTAATCCCAGTGATTTGAGGTTTGAGGCAAAAAGGATTGCTGTGAGTTCGAGGCCAGACCAGGCAGCTTCATCACGAGCAAGGTCAGGACCAAGCTAAACTGCAGAGCAAGACCTTGTCTACACCACCCACCACAAATGAGACCGTCCCTAAGTTTTCAGGAGTCAGCCCTCATATATACCAAGACTCTGTCTCAGAAAATAAAATAGGGTAACCCCCATTTCCAGGGTCCCCCTTCTGGGTAGCAGAAGCTTTTCCCTCATTCTTTCCCCTTCTATACTTCTCCACAATAAAGTGTTTGCCTCACAACCTGCAAATTAATTATTCAAGTAACATAAAGTGAAATAAAATAGAGAAAAGGGTACCCTGAGGTCACTCAGCAAGTGTGACATCTTTGCCAAGGTATCTCTGACTTCTACCTGTACCCTGTGAGAAGCTAACCTAAAAACCTACAAACTGAAACAAAATGGAAAACACAGGCATGTTCAGGGCATACTTTTTTTTCTGCCTTGCATCCATTGAAATGTTCACGATGGCCCGAGGGGAGAGGAAAAGAAAAAAACCAGCTTTTAGTAGAAGGAGTCACTTACATTGTGTAGCTGGGTAAGGGGCTGTTCTATGATAAGCAGCTCAGTAGTTAGGGTTGGTTGGTAGCTTTTACCCCTATGTTTAAAACAGGTCTAACTCCAAAATAGTATTGTAATTGAGTGAGGCTGTAGACAGCCAGGTATTACTGTCAAGTCAAAGATCAATTTTTTAAAGAAACATTAACAGTTTATTTGAATAACTAACTGAAGAATTTAGGTTTAATACCATTTAAGCGCTGAAGTGAATGTAGATAGCTACTGTAAAGCAAGACACCTAGGATTGAAACATTTGCCTAAGAGAAGGGTGAAAGCGTGACAGTGTACTAAAAATCCAATATTAGGTATATTTTTGTAATTTTGTAGCTTTTTGTAACCAAGCTGTAGAATGATATCACACAGATGGCCAATAGTTTAAAATAACTCCATTTTGTGGTAATTATGCTAACCCTAACCCTAAAGCCAAGGGTCAAATATTGCTTCCATTTCGATTCTTAGGCCTTGCAGCTTGCAAATAAATGAAAGTTTCACCCCAGGAATTCATCCCTTTCTGACCCCATTTGGCCAGTGCAGGGATAGACAGTTCCAGCTGAGTCAGCATGCCTGCCAGGGTAGGGTGCCCTTTGTTTTCGCAGGTGGAGCTCTCTGGCCATTTGCCTCTGTGAGTACAGGTGTTCTAACTCCTTTGTTTACAATTAACCTTGTACCGATTTGAACTGCTTGTACAATTTGACCTTTTTTTCTGGCGAACAAACTAAGAGCTGGAATTTGTTTTATATTCAATATGAAAAGAGTTGACTCATTATAGTTAGCACTTTTCAGTATTATCTTGTTATGGGATTCCTGGCATCCTTTGTCTGATTGCCACCTTCCTATTGTGTGTTTCTTGGTTTGTTTTCTTGTTGTTTGTTTGTGTCTGTTTGTTTTCGATTGTTCTTTAAATCTCTTTCTACCTTTCATCACCTGACTCTTCTAGTTGCATAGATTTTCTGTTTTCTTGTAACGTTTCTGGAATTGGGGCCCCTGGTTAGTTAAGGTATGTTCGGTCTGTAGTGCCGGGTGTCAAGGTAGTTACACCCCTTCCTTTAGGACACACCACTGTGGCCTCTCCCAGCCAGACCTCCAGGGTCTTTCATTGTTTTCTGTGTGTATTCTTCTTCCATTCCCGTCCCCTTGTCCATTTCCAGAAACTCATGCTCCGGGGGTACAGAACATGTCCTCTTATCCCTCGCAATGTCCTAGCAAATTTAAATGAGAGCTGTCTTTTAGAAATATATACACTGCTCCGGTGGGTGGCTGTTGGGGTGAAAACAGCTTTCAGTGAGTTTGTTCAGTTAACTCCAATGTATTTCCCTTTCTGGTTGAAGAGGTTAGACAATTACCAATTAATTACCCATCTCAGGTTTCCTTGCAATATTGGTTCCACATAGAAACTAGGTTTTTAGCTGAGCTGGGTGGCACAGGCCTGTAGTCCCACCACTCAGGGAGGCAGGAGGATCAGGAGTTCAAGCGAGGCTCCTGCACCAGGACTGCAGCACCAATGCAGGAAGAGCCACTGCCAGCCCTCAGCTGGCACGGACTATCTTTGAGTTAAGAAATCTGTCTTCTGCCTTTAGACCAAAACTTGAACTCTAACTGTACTAATTGTACAGTTAGCTGTCTTGGAACTGTAGTTTGTTGGTTGAAGATTTTGGACTTCCCCGCCTCCATAACCATGTAAGCCAATTATGTAAAGTCAGTCTCTTTCTCTCTTTGTATCTTCCATATCGGTCATATTTCTTTAGATCAATTCAATATTGTTCACCAGGTTTTTGTTTTTGTTTTTGTTTTTTTTTTTTGGTCTCCATGGTTTTGAAAGATGTACATGAGAAAAGAGTAATTTTGCTAAACTGTCACAAGATCATAACGATCAGTAGAAATTTTTAACTTTTCTTTTAACAAAAGATGCAAGAAGCTGAGTGTGGTAGTACATGACTGTAAGCCAAGAGTTTGAACGGCTGAAGCAGGACGACTGTGTCCAAGACCAGCCTTGGGTACGTAGAGATTTCAAGACCAGCCCAAACTACAGAGGAAGACCCCAACTCAAAAACAGACATGCGGGCTGGAGGAATGGCTCAGCGGTTAAAGCACTTGCCTAGCATGCGCTAAGTCAAGCAATTACCCAGCACCACATAAGCCAGGTGCGGTGCACATGCCTGTAATCCCAGCACTCGAGAGGCTGAGGCAGGAGGACTGCCATTAGTCCACGGCCAGCCTGGGCTGCAGAGTGAGTTCCCGACCAGGCTTGGCTAAAGAGCAAGACCCTGTCTCAAAACAAAACAAAACAAACACCACACTAAGAAAGAAAGATACAAGTAAGCATTTCTTTGAAACTATCCTCCACAGAATAAGAAGTGTTGGGGAAATACGGTCACTTTAGTACTTTTTAAACAAAGTTCAGATCAAACAAGGAGAAATACATTTGAATTATTTTTATTAACCTTTTGGAAATCATACATACAAGCTTAAAGCACACCTAGAGATCCCTTATATTCGTTACACAGGTTTCCCTGGTAATAACATCCTGGTATACTGCCAAAGATTTGTATTTGTAAGTACTACAAATACTATGTTACTGGGATATTGATATCGGTACTATTGAGGTTAAGAACATTTACATCACCACAAGAACATGTCACACTGCACTTTTATAATCACGGCCATAATTCTCTTCAGAATGACTCAGCCTCTCCTTTCCTCTGTAGTTATCGGCAACCGTTCATCTGTTTCTTATCCTACAGCGTACTCATTTCAACAATGTTGTGTAAATGGCATCCTCTATGCAACTTTTGGGATTACTATATTTTTCCTGCAGTATATTTCTCTGAGAGGTATTCAGGTCATCGTGTCAATTAATAGTGCATTATTTTAATTTCTGAGTACTAATTTTGGCTACAGAATATCTACAATTCGTTTAACCATTCATTCCCGTTTTAATATCAAGCATAGATCTGCTATAAATTTGAATATACAGTTTTCTGTGTGAGTAAAAGTGATCATGTCTCTGTGATAAATGCTGGAAATGAAATTCTCAGTTGGTATAGTAGGTCTATGTTGAACTTTTCAAACAAAAATTATATAATACTTCCCTGAGCGGCCCTGAGTCCTGGCCACCACTTGATGTTGCTGGGATTTCATTTAGGCCTCTGTAATAGATGTGTAGTGATAAACCATTCTGACTTCCACTGGCATATTGCTAGTTGCTATGGTTTGGACCTCGAGTGCCCCGGAAAGCCTCATGTATTTGGACCCTTGTGTTTGCTGTTGGGAGGTAGAGCCTACCTGGAAGGGGCAGATGCTTGGAATTTGATCTGGAGAGATTGTGTCAAATTGCTGAGGTTAGGGGTTGCCCAGGGCAGAGTTTTCACGTGTGTGTTGTTGACTTATGGGCCAGGAAGTGTGGGAAGGGAACCTATCCTGTGTACGGGGAGCTCACCCGGCAGCTTGAGCTAGCTTGGAAAGCTCTAGACTTGCCTGAGCCTGAGACAGCTGCTTTCTCTAGGCTGTGCTTGACTTCGGTCAGTAACGGGGTAAGCAGCTCTCCAGGCTCTGCCACGTGCTTCCGCCTTTGACAGTTGGCATGAATGCACTGCTGAGACTTTCTGAAATGGCGAGCTAAATAAACCTTTCCTTCCTTGAGTTGTGAGTGTTGGGTATTTTGTCACATCAACAAGAGAAGTAACTAAGACACTGGTGGCTAAGGATGTTAGGACTTCAACGTAAGAATTCGTGGGTGACACACAAATCAGACTGTCATCACATATGTTCTGCTGTTGAAGATTTTAAAATTGCCAGTGAAGTCCTGCTGTTTGAACATGTTGGTTTCTCTACATCCCTAGAATTTTGTCTACTTTTTTCTAGTTATGGTTCCTATATATGGTTAAGGCTTCCAACTATCACTGAATTTTCCCATAACTGTTTAGTACCAATACATGCATACTATCTGTTGGTGGTTGTGTTGGAATGACTATTTTGTCAATGTATGTCTGCCTCAGTGTCTCGTCATATTCTTTTATTTTAGTTTGTCTTATACTAATTAATATAGCCAGTCCTGCTTTCCTTTGGTGAAAATTCGCATGATGTATCTTTCACCGTCGTTTTCCTTCTCACCTGCCTGTGTCCTTATACTGGATGTCAGTTTCTTTGTAACCCGCATATACTTGGTTTACATCTCTACATACACTCTGCCAATCTCTGTCTTGAAAAGGTGTGTTTAGATCATTTATCTTTAATGTAATTATTGATATGATTGATATGGTAAGTCTTAAATCTGTGATCTTACCATGATCTTGCAATTTGTCTCTTTCCTTTTTTGAGAGAGAGAGAGAGAGAGAGAGAGAGAGAGAGAGAGAGGAGAGAGAGAGAGAGAGAGTGGATCTTGCTCTGTAGTCTAGGCTGGTCCTGAACTCACTATGTAGCCCAGGCTGGCCTCAAAATCATGGCAATTGTCTTTCCACAGGCTACCACGCTACCCTCAATCTCACTGCCATCCTCCTGCCTCAGTTTCCCAAGTACTGGGGTTACCGGCCTCAGGGCCTTGGCTTGCCAGGCAAGCACTGTAACTGCTGTACTATTCCTCCAGCCACTCCCCCCATTTTTCCTTCTGTTTTGTTGAAAAGATTTCTACGTTTTGTTTTATGTGCACATTGATGAGAATTTTTATAGTATTCCCATATTGTTACCCTTTTGATGTGTGTTTGTAGTGAGCATGTTGCAGAAAACAGTAATTAGGGCCTGCAAAATCAGGACTCAAAGCCGAGAGGTCAGAGGTGAGAGGAAGGTTTATTACACTAGCAAGCTACCACCCAGATCTCTCCAAAATGGTGAGGCCTGAGCTCAGGGAAAGGCTGGTTTTATACTGTTCGTGCAGGGGGCTGGCGAGCCAGCAAGCAGGGAACACAAAAAGGAGTTTATGTAGCACGTTGCTGAAATAACTTCTTTTTACACAAAGCAAGTTTATAGATCACATTGTGGCATTAGACTCTGTCCTTGGTGTAATCTCATCGTTCAGAAGTTGGGAGCAGGGCAAGTTCTGCCTGTCCTGTGCTTGTCGACTTGGGAGACAGCTTCACACTTTTAACTGTTGCAGATTTCGGGGCTGAAGCAGGAGCATTGCTTTGAGTCCAAGGACAGCCTAGGCTACATAATCAGTTCAAACCCAGTCTGGACTACTGAAGTGAGACTGTCTCAAACAATAAAATAAAAACTTTTCTTCTAAAATTTTAAATTTCACATTTATGTTGGTAGCACAGCTTTAAGTTAGTTTCATAAAAGATATCAAGGTGTGAGACCAGGTTGAGGTCTTCCTTTGCCTGTGGATTTCCATACAATCTGTCTTTCCTTCATCAAACTGTTTTTGCACCTTTGTAAAAAAAAAAAAAAAAAACTTGGTAGAGTGCACTTGTTGGGGCATCTACTAGCTATTCTATATACCCCCCCACCCAATGCCACACAGCCTAATTTATTACTTATGAACATGAAATAAATCTTTAAAAAATGTTTTTATCAATTCTAGCTTCTTTACTTTTCATATAAATTTTAGGATAATGTCTATATCTAGAGGAGGTCCTTCCCTTACCACCCCATTTTTTAAGGTTGGGGATTGAACCCAGAACCTCATGAATGCTAGAAAAACACTTTATCACTGAGATCTATCCCCAGTCCAATATTTTTGGTTGTATTAAAACACACATATAAAAAGGTCGTAATATTAATCATTTAAAATGTATAATTTGGTGACACTTAGGATATCGAAGCCATTCCAGTTAGGAAATTCACACATGGGGTGAAAGATTTCTCTGGATCAGTCCCTCAGCTCCACAGCCACTTTCCCACTAGAATGAGAAAGCAAAGGGGAGGGACGGAGGGATTAATATGAACTTCGAGAGGGCTTTATCCCGCCTGAGGGTAGTCCACACAGTCCTGTGGTCTTTTTTTTCGCATAGTGTTGTTTTTGATCACTTGGCAAAGATCACGTGGTTTATACCCACTGATCTTACCCTAAAGTAGCAATCTTGTCAAGATATTTATTTATTTATTGAGTCAGGGTTTCACTCTGTAGCTCAGGCTGGTCCTGAACTCATTATGGAGCCCAGGCTAGCCTTAGACTCATGGCAATTCTCCTGCCTCAGCCTCATAAGTGGTCGGATTACAGGCATGTGCCACTACACCCAGTTTTATGTGCTGCTGGGGAATTGAACTCAGGGCCTTATGTGCACTAGGGAAGCACTTTAACCACTATGCCATTCCTCTCGCCTCTAGAGTAGCAATCTTGATGGGATGGTAGAATATCCCCTTTGAGATTCAGTTTCAGTGCCAACAGTGTGACAGCATGTTGAAGTTTTAGATAATCTCTTACACGGTGTGATATATGCTCTAAATCAATTACCAATACAGAGGATTGTTATCTAAGGCTGGATAATCAAGTGATCAAAGTGGAAGAAATGAAAATTGAAAATTCTGCTTCCTACCCTTCTATCTCTGGTCTCTGCTAACCTAAACGTTTTAGATCTCAAGAAAGAAATGTTTCCACCAACAGTTGCAGAAACGGCTGTGTTAAAATGCCTATTAAGACAGAGCCATTTGGAGAGCTTAACATGAGAGAAAGAGTCATGGGGGAGGGGCGGAATAAGTTACTTTATTGAGTGGGATAATCGATCCTGACAGCTTAGGAGCACTCAGCACATAGTAAAGTCAGTGAAAAACTACAGGCCAATGAACGCAAGACGGAAAGTGGTCCAGATAGGGCAAAAAAGTAGTGAGGAGCTGTGGTGCTTGCTGAGAGCAAAGGAAATACGGAATTGGTAATAAAGGAGATAGCTTGGAATAGCAGGTAAGGCCAGTGATGACTGCAGAAATGAGGACTATCACAGTTATATGTCTTCCTTATGTGCTATGAATACATTTGTGTATTCTGCACATTAACCCACACTTTTTGTCTTCTCCTTTTCCACTGCCCTACCAGCTAACATAAGATATGCTCATAGTGGGTAGCTTTTATTTCTGTATTCAAGTTACGCATATCACATGTGGGACATGACTTGGCTTGAAAACAATGTCATTAAAAGAGAAAAGAGAAGCCAGCTCAGAAGCGCAGGCCTGGCATCCCAGCACTCTGAGAGGCTAAGGTAGGGGATTGCAAGCTTGAGCCCCTTTTGGGCAATTCAGCCAGACCTTCTCTCAAAAATCAAATATAAAATAAAGGGCCAAAGATGTAGCACAGTGGGAAAGTCCCGTGCTCAACCACAGTACCACAAAAACAGACAAACAAGGGGCTTTGTCTTCAGGCGGGCTCGGCAGTACATGCTTATAATCCCAGCTCTCTGGGAGGCTGAGGAAAGAGGATTGAGTTCAAGCCCAGCTGGGCAAATTAGCAATGTAGACAAAACTTGAGTCAAAATACAAAATAAAAAATGGGCTGCAGAGGACTGGAAGAATGGCTCAGAGGTTAAAGTGCTTGCCAAGCAAGCGCTAAGTACCTTAGTTTGATTCCCCAGCACCACATAAACCAGGCACGGTAGTGCACACCGGTAAACCCAGCACTCGGGAGGCCGAGACAGGTGGATTGCTAGGAGCATTCCAGGGCCAGCCTGGGCTCCATAGTGAGTTCAGGACCAGCATGGGCCCCAGAGCCAGACCCAGACTCAAAACAACACAGAAAGACAAGACCAAAAAAAAAGAAAAGGAAAAGAAAAGGAAAAAAAAGTGTGTGTGGTAACATGGGGGATGGAGATGTACCTCACCCTGGGCTCAACTTTCAGTTCCTGCATAGGTGGCAGATACAGTCTCCCAAACACTTTATGCTCTTTAGAAGAGAGTATATTGAGCTGAAAGAGAAAATACGACTGTACTATTAAAGTATAGCTTCACCATTTCTTAAAGTTTTTGTTTCTTTGAAACAAGTTCTCACTTGGATGCTAGCACCGAACCCATTCTATAGCGTAGATAGACTGACCCTAACACCGCCAAAACAATTTAGTGACATGACTAACACAGAAACAGCTTTCTTTTGCACCCCCAACAAATCAGGAGACAGCGCGGACACAGTCCCCCACTACCACAAATTACGCAGTCGAGTTTCCCGCATTTCGGGAAATCTCAGGGATCAGCACAGCCGGTGTGCAAGGGATGAGCCTCACTCTGGCAAAACCACCTTCCTGATCATAGTGTCTCCCCTGCCAGGCAACTATGACCTTGCACCCCTCCGCCTCCCTACAGCCTCACACGCTCTCCGCTTGCAACACACGGTCACTTTGCCGCGCGCATCCTCGCACGCCCGCACCACATCCGAGCAGGTCGCACCCTCGGCTTCGACCACCGGACCTGCGCTCACCCCCGCGGCACTGGAAATCCGTGGCCTTTCGACAACGACAACCGCAACAGCAACCCCTGCGCCGCCTCATCTGCATAGGGGGCCGTCCGACTGTGACGACACCGAACACGCCCCTCCCCTCACTCGAAGCCCCGCCCCACGCCCGCTACTCTCTCCACCGCGCGATCCAGCCTCGCAATCAGCAGTCTGCAGTTGCTGAGCGAAGTGACATCCGGCTCTAGCTCCTTCTCTAGAGACCAGAACCCCAGTAGGTGCGTGCCCGGAGCCCTGAGCTGCGCCGGCTCTTCGTTTGCGTCTGTTCACGGGCCCTTTCGGTTCTCTGCTGTATATCTTTTATACGTTGGCCTCATTGAGGAAGCTGGTTCTTTTCAAATCCCGTTTCCTTGTTATGTAATATGTTCCAATTAAAATTTTTAAGCTATCTGGCATCAGAGGAAAAACTCTGTCTATGACATTAGGAACTATACTACTCAGCCATCAGCCATTCTTTATAGTTTTTTATTACATCACTATCGTTACTTTAAGGCAGTTTTTCAATATATAGTAAGACCATGTATCTTACAGGAATTTTATTTTCTTTTTTTCCCACAAAATCTCCTGAGGTTAGCGCTAGTTGGAATTCTTGTTTCCCCCCATTTAATTGACGTGTGTGTGTGTGTGTGTGTGTGTGTGTGTGTGTGCAAAATTTAAGGTTTACAGTGGAGTTGCGCATTTTGTGCACATACGCATCCCGCCAAGGACACAAGGGCTTTCCCACTCTCTTTCCGTCCCTCCCCCCCACCTTCCCGTCCCTCCCTTCTCCCCCACCCTACCCCCCTATTTCACTATGTTTTTTGCTTTAAGTTGCATAATAGTTGTGATCTGGAACTCTCATAAGAGAGAGACCATCCGATGTTTCACCTTCTGCTTCTGACTCACTTCACTAAGCATGATGTTCTCAAGCTACTTCCATTTGCCGGCAAAGGCCTCCACTCTGTTGGACTTTATTGAGGCATAGTATTCCATTGTGTACAAATGCGTATTAATGGATCCAAGGGGGTTTTGGGACGGAGCGAGCACAGCCAGGCCTTCGCGAAGCCTGTCTGCCCAGGGTCTATTTCCCTACGGACTGACACGCCCCGCTTAGCAGGAAAGATGGCTTTTCCCCAGGCTCTGCACCCACGCCGGTCCCCGCGGGCGGCGCTTCCCCTCGCGGGACGCAGCAGCCGAGGGCCTGCAGGGGGCGCCCTTCTCCGCCCGCCTCGGCCGCCGCCGAACCCG
>PVKB01002757.1:178951-252594 GCA_004027205.1 Ctenodactylus gundi | reverse complement strand
TGTAAAATAATATATGTACAGTGACTCAAAATATTTTGTGGTTTTTCTAACTCTCCCTAAGATTCAGTCCACTCAAATCACAAATTTAATTCTATGGAGAGAATGAAATTAACAATCTGAGTAGTTCTCATAAATTCATCCTGACACCTTTCAACAGTGTTTATTCATGACTAATCTTGGGAATCATTGTTTTAAGTTATAAGGATGGTATTTTTAGAAGGCTGTTAACATGCTGATGAATTATAAGTGACTCTTCTCACTGTTAGGAAATATTTATCTATTATATTTATCTATTATTTATCTATATTTATCTATTTACAAATGTGAATACAAGGCTGCCTTTAGAAGAACTGATAATTTTAGTGGCATGGGTAAATGTTTCAAAACAGCATAAATACAATTAAATCTTGCTACTGTATCTAGTGATTTCCTATATAATAGGAAACGATTTTTGGTTTTCATTTATATATTCAATGTGACTCAAATATAGAGAAATATAACTTATAGTGAGGTACATAGCCATCATTTGAGGTATTCACGTGTTTCCCGGAGAAAGTTTGATGGCATCTGTAATCATTAAATAAAAATTAGGCAAGCAACTGCTACCTAGGTGTGAGGTATGTGGGAAATGGCTTTCAAATGTCAACTACTTCCAGGCCAGCTTTAGCTGCAGAAAACCACCTGCCACTCCCAAAGTCACTCTCCGCTGTGGACATGCACTCCCATGACTAAGCAAATCAAGGAGGCAAGGACCTGGCCTCATCAGCCTGGTGTGAAATGTGTCGATGGCAGAGTGCACTTAGGACCACCTGTCCCGGTTAACTGAAGTTTTCCTAGGCCGATAATGCACTTTGACTTCTTTTTCCTTGTAAATCTTCACCGTCTTCCATTCTAAAAAACCAATGCCTTATTATCATCTTATTAATATATTCAAACACTATTTGTTAGCATCTGCTTCTAAAGAACACAAAATTGTGATCTAAATGTTTTTTTTTAATTTATGATTTGTTTCTTTTTTTTGTTTTTCCCCGTTTATATTAGTATGTACATGTTATACAAAATGGTTACATTAAACTTGAGATTTGTTCACATACATGTGGCAGCACATTTCCATCTCCTTCCCTGCTCCCTTTGGTGCCTTCTCTACCCCTCCTCCACACCTCTCAGGCTAGCAGCATCGCCCTTATTTGACGCTATTATTTATTTACACTCTGAGTTTCTCATATAAAACACATTTAATCTTCTGAGTGTTTTTCACTTCACTAAGCACGATGGTCTCCAGTTGATTGCGTTTCTTAAAAGATAAAATTTTTGGAGCTGGGATGTCGCTTAGTGATTAGAGAACTTGCCAAGAAAGTGTAAGGCCTGAGATACCTCATCACCACCTAGTAGCTGAGCATGGTAGCGCTCACCTACAATGCCAGCACTCGGGAAGCTGAGGCAGAAGAATGACTATAAGTTTGAGGCTAGCCTAGGCTCTACCATGAGTTCAGGACCAGCCTGGACTACAGAGCAAGATCTTGTCTCAAAGAAATAATAAAGTCACAGTCCCAAATACTTTTGCAATCACACAGATAGGCAGAAAGACATGTTCTAGAGAACATAGTCCTAAAGTTTTTACTGTAATTAGAAAGAAATGTACCTGTGTGTGCACTTATGTGTATGTAAAAATTCCCGTATACTAAACAAATATTCTCCTATGTAGAACATTGTTTAATCTTACTAATTCAATTTAATTGGTTCTCTAGTTTGAAGCAGATCCTCTGCTTCAAAATTAATGTCTTGACTCTCAGTCTCCACTATATCCAGACCAAAAATAATGGAAAAATGAGTCCTGAAGTTCAGAGAGTATTCCGGTGCAAAAAAAGACAGAAAAAGTACAAGGATAATACTAGAACTTCAGTCGCAGAAAACAAAAGATTCAGATAAATCCCCAAGTGCTACACACAAACACGCATGTGCACACACAAGGATAGACAAGCGTACTGGGTGCACATATGCATTCTCCGAATGTCATTAAGATCAAAGAAACAAGATTTCTGAGCTAGTAGAGATAAAATAGAATTTTTTGAGGCGTTGAGGAAAATAATGAACAGAAAAGTGTGCATCTTGCATGGAGACACACTTTGTTTCCTTTCTGAGTAGCCGTCAAGAGGCAGGAGACCCAGGGACACCCTGTACAGAGTGACATTTTGTGAGGGCACAAAGGGCCTCTGCACCCCAGTCCTTCCTGAAGCGCAGTTCTTTTCCACTAAATTGCCCCTGAAATCCGCCTTTCCTTTGTACTCCCTCCGCCACACCTGGGAGCGGAAGCCAGCGCTGCTGATAAGGCAGGTGTAATTCAGGGGGTGAAAATCGCTTCCCCACAAGCGACTGCCCATTGACCTTCATCCCTCTCCTTCAGCTGAGGAGCATCTGGCAGCTCTGGGCAAAGCTTTGTGCACAGCCCCAAGACTTCTCTCCTTCATGTCAGAATCCCCTTAGCAAAAATTAATGAAGGAGGAAATGGGGCATGAGTCCCAACTACACTGATCTCTGTCTCAAATGGAGGACTTAAAGCGTTGAGTCATATTAAGCATTCAACATCTTAAAGGGACATTTCCTTTCCCCCCCCCCACACACACACAGGTTTTCCTTTTATCCAACGCACTGCTCCACCGCTGAGTCACACACCCAGCCCTCCTTTTAGCAGCGACATTTTTAGTGGAACCAGCTTTGCATAAAGAATATGATATGATTATCTTGTTAGAATATAGTTTTGTGTTTGCGTCACAACATCGCTGTACTGTGATTTTGAAAGAAAAATACCTTTGGCAACTGAAAATCCATGTATTCTATTTCGTTAATTTTTGTATTGTTATTAATAAGCACATATACCATGCACAGGTTATGCCAATTTCTAAAATTACTATTTTACTTTTCAAAGTACCCATCATTGGAATAGTAAAGTTATTTATACTCATGAGTATCAAAATGTCAGGTTCTCAGATTCTCTAGAAACAGACTTAAGGCCGTCAACTGGAGAGCTTAGCTGCAGCGCTAAGTGCAGGCTTTCTGGTGGTCTGAGTACAGTCTACCTAGTTAAGGTGCACACGAAAAGCAACTGTGAAACACGTGGATTTTGAACTCCTGCTGAATCCTAGAAGCTGGTAGGATAAAATACGAGGTGACAAAATTAATGAATTTTCTATCTTTTTTTGAGACAGGGTCTCACTTTATAGTCCAGCCTGATCCTGAACTCACTATGGAGCCCAGGCTGGCCTCAAACTCCAGCAATCCTCCTGTCTCTGCCTCCAGAGTGCTGGGAATACAGGCGTGCTCCACCATACCCCGTTTATACAGTTCTGGGGACTTACCTTTCACTTACTAGGCAAGCACTGTAACCACCGAACTACGCTCCCAGTCCCCTATTTCATTTCCTTTTTTAACCAAAACTTTAGGTTTTGCTAATTTTTCTACCTTGATCAAGACATTATTTAAAGTTAATGACCTCTTAAATTTTCAGTATCAACTGTCATTTCCCGGGTTTCTTGAGAATTTCTGCCAGTCTTACAAGCCAGACGTTGACATCTCTCTTTGTTCTAGACCATTATTTCAAGGTTATTTGTATAGCGAAAAGCCCTGGATCACACAGACAGGAGCCCATCTGTGGCGAAGGGCAAGGACATGTTCTTTCTAATATAATAATGATAACTCCTCTAGATGAAACTGAGGGAAGTCATGCTTATGCTGTCTATAAAGGTTTTAATTCCCTAGCCTTAGGTTTCTTCTTCCATAATGTAGCTTGGTGCAAGTATTGACTGGTGGTAACAGCCTGTAGGACCTAACCCTGAAGGAGTTAGCATGAGTGGGCCAATATTCTAATTACTATTATGGCTGCAAGTAATAAGGAGTTTTTCTCCTCTGACTCAGGCCCTGTGTCTTTTATTAGCATCCACATAGCTAAAATACATTAATTATGTACTTTGAAGTAGTTTAAAATTTAAGATCCTTCAAAGTTATTGACATGTTTGATGATGAAGATGAGATTAAAACAGAGATGTGCTTTCCTGAAAAAAGGGAATGTAAGGGATGTGTGGTAAATTCATGAGATCTGATTTAAGTCTTAGGGAATTGATAGCAAGCCTGTACAGAAAATTAGTTAGCCTTAGATGAAAAAAAAAGAAAGAAAAAAGAAAAGAAATGAAGAGAAATGAAGAGAAAAGGAATTTACCACTTTATTGCTGGGAGATGGCTGCCGAGAGCGGCCTAGAAAGCAGCCCAAGAATCTGTCCTGAATATTGCTGACTCTTTTCTAGACTGGGGAGCAGCCTTGTCAATCTTCTCTGTTACCTAATAAGTTCAGACAAAACTTAGAAAACTGATAACCAAATTAAGTTTTCCAGGATTTTGTAAACAGCTTTGACTATTTCATTTCTCTCCCCTCCCCATAAAGAAAGAAAAGAAAAGAAAAGAAAAGAAAAAAGTTCTGTGTCCTCAGCAGTTGTAACAAGAATCCTAAGACGTATCTATGAAAGGCTAAAGAATCTTACCACTTTCGGATAAAGGTTTTTACAAAAGCTTCTACATGGAATGTAAAAGAGAGAAATATATTCCAACTATACAGAGGAGCCAAAGCAATCACGGGAACTGAGACAGGTCCACTAGTGAGATTAAGAGGCAAGGTGTGTAACACTCGTTAAAGAAGAGCGGTGACAGCTGGATTGAATCTCACAGCTCCTGTATCACTGCAAATTTACATCCATTCAGATCGCCACTAAACTGTCTCCTAGCTTGGCTCAATATGTTTTAAGGACGCTTTGCACCTATAGGAGAGATTCTCCAGAGACAGAAAAACTCTTATGAGAAACTACAGTGAGCCTCCCTTACACAGGGGCTCTTATTACTCCAGATGGGATTTCTGGGAGTGATGAAGGTGAATCATTATGGAATGAGAAATGTAACCCAAAAAGTCTAGATAAATTCTCAGAGTCGGTCTTCAAGTGCTGAAAAACACCTCTACACTAAAGAAGGAACTTAAAGGAATGCGATTTTACTAATGGGATGCAGACGCTCTACATTGAGATACACTCGTCAGAGAACATCACCTGATAGGATCCAAGCCTGAGTTAGCTAGAGGCTCTGTATCTTTTATTAGCATCCCTGAAGTTAATATATTAACATGACCCCTTCTAAAACAATAGCAAATACACCTTTAATTTCTAAATAAAGGGTGTCTAGAACTAAGATCAGCACTGTCAGTGAGAAAGATTTCAGCATGTTTTGTAGATGTTGAGAAGTGCACAATGCTGGGAGTTGATTTGGTTGAACCCTGGCATTCTTCTCAAAAAAAGTAAATGCAAATATTGTTTAAGGCATACCATTTTCCTCCTGTGTGCCAACAATCCTTCCACAGGTTACCACCTCAAACTCACTTGATTTAATTAAACTAGAAAAGACTAATGGAGAGACTTGTATCTCGATAATCATAAGAGAAATTTAAGACCACACACTGAATGTGTAGTGGAAGATACTCAGACTTTTTTTTTTTTTAGCTCCCTTGTATATGTGTATTCAAATCACAGTTCCTCTCCAGACCAAACAAGAAAAAGACATTCAGATTCAGCTAATGAGTTTGGACTTGTGGGTGGTATACTTAGGGGCAATTAAATGTATCGGTATTGTGTCTACCTTGAAAATATAGTTGTAGTTGTTCTACTGTGTACTTCCGACTGTGAGAGGGGATTCTCCTTAAATGGAACAACACAAGAAAAATGTAATGCACTCATGTCTTTCCTAAATCCATTCCCCTTTCCTTTGCGTGGGTGCTTCCACCCTCCTTTTTAAAAACCTAAGCTTCACACACATGGAAACTTATTGGCTGGCAAAAGCGATTATCTCAACAGTGTTAACTAAAATATTGTCACGCTACAACATGCAAAGGTCATTAAAACACTGAAGCCATATTCAAATACGTGCCTGGAATATTCTATTTCTTGGAACAGAAAATGAATAAAAACATTTAATTTTTATGGCAATCAGAAAAACCTGTTGACTTTTCAGCATCCACAGAAAGGGAAGTCCAGCCCCTTATTGGACTCCAGTCATTAGAGGCAATGTCTTTAACCTTGACCTTCTTTGTCCTTGATACTGAACAATTGACGTATCAGCCTTCTCTGTGTGAGACCCAAACCTGCACCTGTGTGGCAAAGACCCAGCACACTATGGCTCCTTGTGCACTCACGGTATTAACTACCTCTTTGAGGATCGAGTCTTTATGACTGATGACTTGACAGTTGGGCCTTTGATGAAAAAGGACAGGCTCCATATTGAGGCTGTCCTTGGGATACTGGAATCATCGTCCCTGTGACACAGCAAGCAGAACAGTAGTTATTAGCTTGCCACTGGATGTTTGTTGAGACCTAATGCCTGAACTTAATGTGGACTAACCTCAACTTAATTTCTGACAAGGTCAGAAAATCCTAATAAGCTGTATTTGTCAAGTAGACATGTTATAATTGGGGACACAGAAAACCTGCCTGTGTCTCTATATACACTTTACTTAAAATCTGAAAAAAAAAAAAAAACCTTCCATAGTAATGTTATTCCCTAGCCTATTGCCACATTGGAAATGCACTGGGCACCTAAAGCTCTTGATACTCAAAAGTTCCTTTGAATTCCTGAATCTCCTTCACTTAAATTTTGTTTGTGCTCAAAATTGATGGAATCTACCAGCCTTCCACACTGGTTTAATCTTAACACCACCTGCAAAGAACAGAAAATGAAATGGAAACTCAGTTTAATGGACAGAACTCAAAGCCATGGTCACAATCTGACCCACGCTATACCTAAATGAGACTCATTAAATAATTTATTCTAAAGAATACTTGGCTATAATTTGATTATAAGCTTTCTGAAATCTGCTTTTTGATTGCTGTTCTCCATTATGTATACCCTTTAATTTCATACATATCAGTATAACTATCAAAATTAAATTAGACCCTGGTCAATTAGCTGAAACTTTTGCCAGTAGCCCAGTGTTTAATCTGCCACTTAGAAAAGTTCAGGCTGGCAGATTAATCCTCCCCTTTTTAAGGTCACAAATTGATAAAATGAAATTAATCACAGCTACATCTCAAACCATCCAGATTTGTCATCGGAATGCACGACCAAGTGCCCTTGTTCACATTCTCGCTGTTGTCTGAGGCTGCAACCACAGCTCACCATCCCAATTGCTGGAGCAGAGGAACCCATCTGCCATAAGCAACATTCCTGGTGCAGAGGTCACAATTTTATGCCAGCTTGTGATGTGTGGATGTAGTTGATCTGCTATTCTACAGGGAGAGCTGGTCCTCAGAAGATTTATTAAACGACACAATAAACCTCTCTTGGTATTATCTGCAGGGTTTCCTCACAGTTGATGCCTTTTTAGATTATAGTATCGCCAACCTGTTACCTCAGCTGACTCCAGTAGCACCATTCTACTATCATGTTTCTTGGCATGCTATTGTGCCACGTGTCTGATTCAACAGGACATTCTCAATAGGCAAACGGTGAGCATTTTATCATAACATACAAGCATCCTTCCACCCCTCCAACCATCTGCAGATCGCTCTGAGTCCTTGTCAGCACTAGGTACTAGCTTCCATTTTAGACATTCTGACACCTGTACAAATACCTCTCATCGTGATTAAATCTGCACCTTCTTAATGACTCGTGATGTTAAATATCTTCTGGTATGCTTATTTGCTTTCTCTAAATTCTGTTAAGAAAGATAGTCGTGATTTTTTTTTCCCCATTTCCCAAGTGAATTTCTCCCTTCTTGTGTTTTGAGGTCCTTGTATATCCGAGATACACGCAGTTAGATATGTGCTCTTCGTGTCTTCTCTCACTGTAATCTGCAGATGTTTGTGGTCCATTTTGTGTTAGAATTTAACTTGAGCTTCATCTTCTGCCTGTGGATGTCACTTATTTAAACACCATTTATTGAAAAGGCTACCCTTCCCAAATTGAATTGATTTTGCATCTTTACCTAAAATCAATTGAGCATATTGTGGAGGTTTATTTTGGGGTCTTCTGTTATTTTACTTTGTGCTTCTGAGGCTCTGTTCTTGGAACTATTATCCCTGGTACAATATTCATTTTCAATTGCTTTTAAGGTGCCTCTTCCACGCTAATAATTTATTCTAAAGAAGACTTTACTATAGTTTTCTTATCATTATTTTAAAATCTGCTTTATGATCGCTATTCTCTTTCCTGTTCACCCTTTAATTTCACATGTATTAATATACCTTTATTAAAATTAAATTAGGTCATGGTCAATATTAAGACACATATATGAATGAGTACTTGTAGAACGCAAGTAATTGCATGAGAAGGTCTTAGAAATAATTGTTTAGTTTTATAAATATGAAGAATATAAAGCAATAAAAATGTCTTTGTTTTCCCAACAGACTCTGTGCATGCTAAAGTTTATTCTTTCACGTTTCAGTTCTTTTATTCTATTCCTACATAGAGTATATCTTATTCTACTCAGCTCCATGCTGAGGAGAGTCTGTCATACTGGGATTTTATAGGTATCTTATTAATAACTGTAACACAGAAGAGGAGCACTGTACTTTTAATAATTGAACACCGGATTTAGAAGCCATATAGGCAAGAGTTGGAGAAGCAAAAGCCAGCCCTCCGCTCAAAGAGAATTAATAACTAATATTTATATAATAATGGAGAGCTTTGCAATCATCTTCATAATTTCTTCTTAAGTCTTTCCTCAAATATCTGATATTATTGATATTAAACATAGCAGGAAAGTTAATCTTGGACAAATTGGATGATCCATTATGTCAGATCAGACCGTAATCCAAGCTCCAAATTGGAATGCAGATCTGCTAAAAGAGCCCAGAGCCTAGAGGTGTTCCAGATGAAACTCTCTCACGTTGCCCTACTTCTGCCTTTTTTTCTTACATAGTGAAAGAGGCTGGGAGCTGTCACTAGACTTTTGGATACTTTCCCACAATGTTTTGAACAAATATACTTTGATTCATCATTCATTCCTATCACTATTAAACATATGGATCAGCAATGCTCAGAATAAAAGGGTCTGGCAGTCATTGGGAAATACATTAAAATATATTAAGAATTTGAAAGTTTTTTAATTACAAGAATTACAGAAATGATTTCTAATCCCTTGATTATCATATAAATATTAGTTATAAACTTCATTTTCTTTTTTAATCACATCATAATAAAAATCAAATTTTTCTTCTCACATGTTAATATTAACTATGACATGGTTAAACAAGAAAAAGAAAATTGTGAACAAGATAAACCTGCATAGAAATTGAAATATTGGCTGCTTTTTATGAAAATTCAGAATATTCTTAAATATTTACATTATATAAGTTAGTGACTTTTCTGTGTTTTGGCAACATTAGCATTTGAGCGCAAGGTCATCAAACCGAGCTTTATCTGCAGCTTATTTTTAATTTTTGATTTGACTCAGAATCTTTCAAGCTAGGCTCAAACTTATGCCTCAGTTTCCCAGAGTACTGGGGTCCTCGGCCTGTTCCTCACTGGACCTGGCAAATTGAGTGGAAACATGTACTCCTTAAAATTCATATTACAGCCTGAAAAGAGCTCTTACTCACCGGAAAAAAAAATTAAGACTGCCCTAAACTTTTGTTTATTTGATAAACACATAATTCTTTTTTTTCTAAAAACATGACATTAGTTTTAGGCAAACCTTAGACTTTTTCACAGTAGTGGTAACCATGCATTTAACAGGGGTGTATATTCTGTGCATACACAAATCACTTGAAAATCAATTGTGATTTACTATATTCTATTATGATGTTTTTAATTTTAAATGCGTTTGCCTTTCAAAGTAGAATGTGAACGTTTTCAAAGTTGTAACAATTCAATGTTAGCACCAAGCATTTTTTTCCCATTTTAAAATAATCCTTCAGATGAGGACGTCTTTGTACTAATAAGAAAACATCTGTTGGAGTCTCGGCAATTAGACACAAACAGTTTCCTCTCTAATTGTTTGTAAGGGAAATGAACACGGGGTTATCAAGAGAAGCGCTGGCTATGACAGATAGGACCCTGGAGGGGAAGGAAAGAGGCTGAGGGTGGGTGGCAGCTGTGGACTGCAGCTACGACCTGCCTCGGAAGATACATGCTCTGCCATTAAAATTGGATTAGGGGTCCAGATCCAGGCAGTAGGCAGGATAGGTGGTGTAGACAGCAAAGGAAACAGTTATTGGCTGGCATGGGACATTGTTCTAAACCTGTAGATACATCAGGTCAAAGTAAACTTAAAAAAAAAAAAAAGAGTGATCCCACAATGATGGATATACCTCTGATGACATTAATCCTTCCAATTTTACATCTTGTTTGAGGTGATCCTCTCTCAGACTTAATAATCTAAAATATATTTCATCCATTCTGCAGTCTGAATCAGTATTAGATTAAATTTCATTGATGATGTCACTCAATTATCTCAAACGATTTATTTTTCCCCTAATAACACAAGGTACTTTTAAAGGTGGGATACTTACAAAACTGCCCTGTCTGACATTTCCAGCAGCAGAACAAAAACAAGAATGTTGCTCTGTAATCCAATGGCAAGGAACCGAGTAGACCTTTAGCATAGCAGCATCAAATTGTTGAAAGCGTTTGGAAGTTGTAATGCAGATCGAAGTTGGCAGTTGGAAATCTTTTGACCTCTTTGTGACTTTCCTGAGTGAGCTCCTTCAATGAGACCAATGACAAGAGAAATGGCCCATGCTGGATTGATAATAAGGCTCACCTCTTTTCAATTCTTTTTTCAGTAGTCTCAGAGGAGGGGAAAGGATCAGACACGCTCCCTTAATTTTGTTTCCTGGCAATTAAGTCCCAGAATAACACCAAATAATTACAACCATAACATTACAGAGAACGCTAGAGTAGCAGTAAATGTTGCTAAGCTGTGAACTTTGACAAACAAGCCCCCATAAATGGTCCAAGGGTGACTTGTGTGCACCGGATAACAGGCTCTGCACTGATGCTCAGAAATTTTGGGGAAGAATATAGCTCATTATGCTGAAGTAGAAGCCTAAATGCTTGAAGTACGACATTGTGCTTTGGTAGTAAAGGACAGGAAAAACAACACCCAGAAGGAAACCAGCAGAAACTCCGTTACATTCTACGTACCCACTTATGTATCTCTTTCTCTATACATTTTGTTTCCTTTCAATGAAAGAGAAAGTAATGATGTTTCCATGTTTTTCCCCTAGGGATACAAGACAGGATGCTGCTGAGTTATAGTATGAGTGAGTAGGTAAAAATTAAAATATCTGTTTTGCCCAAGCAATAGGTGGTATCATATAGGTCCCCAGTGGCCGGGAAATGATTTCAAACATTTTCAGGCAACTTAACAACCAGAACTATTGAATGAAATCCATATTCTTATTTCTTATTGATAAAAATCTAAATTAGCTAAGTACTTACACTTTAGCTATACTTCACTTTTTTAATTATGTTTTTTTCTTTCTTAATACATATTACTCTTTTCACTCAAACTTTCTTCATTTCTGTAAAATTGACTTAAATTTGGATACCTTACCTCACTGAACCCTGCAGGTTTTAGTACTCTGTCCAAAGTAGATTTTAGTTTTGCCCAATCTCATATTGCATGCCATGCTATAAGCCATAAATAAAGTAATTAATTGATTACACATGAGATAAAACTTTTAAAGAATTCATAGACTACTTTCTCCAGGAATTTTAGTTTAGTAACTTCTGTTTCCACAGATGTCTGCTTTAACTCAAATATTGAATAGCATTGGAATCTTCAAATTGATAAGAGAGAAGCTTGGGAAAAGACTGTCTTTCTCAGGTGCATTTGTGTCTTTGCAAAAAAAAAAAAGCAAAATGATTCCATTTGAAAGGTTTTTGTTATCACATGTTTTTATAATTTATTCTCTAGTGTAGTTGAAGAATTGCTAAATTTAAAAACTTTAAAGCCCATGTCTTTATGGTCTCATGATAGTTTAGC
Organism: Ctenodactylus gundi; assembly: GCA_004027205.1. Classification (NCBI taxonomy): domain Eukaryota; kingdom Metazoa; phylum Chordata; class Mammalia; order Rodentia; family Ctenodactylidae; genus Ctenodactylus; species Ctenodactylus gundi. Next base: position 240,578 of record PVKB01002757.1, on the reverse strand, counting down.
AAAATATCCCCAAGAACTTCAAATTTCTCATGATTAGACATCTATTTTTTAAAAAATATGGTTTGATATGTTAAGAAAATAAAATTAAAATTTCTGACCTGATTGGAAAACAATGGTGCCTAAACTTGCAAACTCTACCATATGTATGTAGGTATGTCCTTTTTCATTGGTTTCTGATCAAGGAATAATTATAGTATATTCTTGCCCACGTGGGCACTTGATCTGTTCTTCAAAATTAAAGCAGAATAAAAAGATTTTATTGACAATATCAGAAACAGTAATCCAATAACCTATTATAAATTAATGTAGGTAACTAGAGAGAGGAAAGTAAAATTAGGGTTTATCCCAGCAAAATAAAAAGAAATTCTCTGTAACATTATTTAACTCTAAATAAGTTTCCAAAGACATTTCCAGAATATTTCAAAAAGTTAGTCACAGGTTAGAAAGAGTTTATTACCTCGAAGATGTCAGTTAAATAATGATATTGATATGCACACCTCAATTCTTTAGAGTGTGACCTAGGTTAAAATCTAGTACTTAATTTATTTAATTTATTCAATTTCTTTGGGTTTTTTTGCAATGTTATATTATTTATATCAAAAAATATTGTTATGTGCAATGAATACCTTGGCCTCTGACATAGACAAAAATGGCAGGGGAAGTGACTGCCTGACTATGATTTCCTGATTGTTATTTGTCTCTTTAACTCTAAACTTTTATGACATGAATTCAACAATTCAGAGTTTTCTGAGCCTAGACACTGCTAAAGCGTGAATGCATCTAAGCACGAATTTTGGGAAGATACCGCTAAATGTTCTCTCCTGTTTGGGGGCTGGTGAGGTATGTCAGTTATCATTTTTGCAATAAAGTGCCAGGCCAGGGGCACAGGGTAATGTAATGGTTATGCTGTTAGGAAAAGTAACATTAATGGCTGTCCTACTCTGTGTTTTGGAGTAGCTCATTTCTGAAGCAGAGAATGTGACTCCGGTGTAAGACATCAGAGCTGCCAAACAAAGGCAAAGAGGCCTCTCCAGGTTGCTCAGCACAAAATAATGGAATGGGCCCAAGAAAACATCATGACCAAACTTTAGACAACAGGAGGCTTACACATTTGGCTTCTAAATTAGCTCTTAAGAAAAAAGCATGATTTAAATGCAAAGGCAGAAATGTAACACAATTTTCCTCGATTGTAATTAAGCCCCAGTATGGCACAGAGAAAGCCTGATCACATGAACATGGGAAAGCACGTACGTACTTGAGTCCCCAGCACCCATTGTACCTGGGGAAAGGCACATCTCATCCTGTTGTTCCAGCTTCTGTATCTTAGAGTTGGTCTCCTTTAACCCAGCACAGGAAGGCAGATCCTGTGATTGATGAGCATTATCTGCATTGAATTGACAAGGGTCACCACTGATTTCAAGCTAGCACACTGATATACTGATACCATAGTCTTGAGTGGACTAGTGCTTTCAGCTGAACTTTCAGAACGCCTCTACCGAAGTCGTGACCGAACAAGTTATTAACACCCACGGCAAGTTTGTTGGCAGTTTTTCAAAGGGAAGAAAACAAAGTATTGCTAATTGCTGAGCATGCATGAAGTTTCACAAAATGTATCGGGTAGATAGATGGATAGATGTGTATGACAATTAGAAAATAAAATGAATTAATGCAAAATTAAATATACATTAAAGAATTCTTTTAAAAATAGATTGTTACTGGGGAATATCAATACACAGTGTTTTGTACATATTTACAATGAGTGAAAACTTCGGGCATGTGTATACACTCGGGAAACCATCACTACACGTAAGAGAATGTAGAAATGATGGAGAGCCACGGCGAGACCCCCCAGCTACTTGGAAGAATGAGGCAAGAAGCTCACTGGATTCCAAGAGTTCTAGGGTGGCCTGGACAACATAGTAAGGGCAGAAGAAAGGAAGGAAGGAAGGAAGGAAGGAAGGAAGGAAGGAAGGAAGGAAGGAAGGAAGGAAGAGAATCTATTACCTCCAAACTACTTTGTGCCCCTTTGTAATCCCTCTCTCCCACCCCATAATGCCCCATTGTCACACAACCATTATATATTTTCTACTACCGCACTTTAGTTTGCTAGAATTTTCATGAAAGAAGTCACGTGGGCATTCTTTTTTGTGGGAGGCTGGTGAGACGTGCTTGATTCATAGCATAGCAGCATAATTTTTGAAATTCATTGTATAGCATTACCAATACTTTATTATTTTGTGTCTCATTATATGTTACATCATGTTTTATGCATCTATTTACCTACTCATGCACACTTAAATTGTTTCCAGTTTGGGGTCATACAAATAAAGCCACTAGACATGTTGTTGTGCAATTCTTTGTGCAGATGTAGGTTTTCCTTTCCCTTGGATAAATACGTTGGGGTGGAATTATTATATCGTATGGTTGGAGTTTTAAGCAACTCGTCCAACTTTTGCAGAGTGGCAGGATTATATTATGCGCTCATTCAGTAGTGCTAGAAACTTCTAGCTCGCTGACATTCTCCCCAGCGTTGGTTCGGTCAATATTCTGCATTTTTAGACCTGTCTTCATTTTACAGGTTAGTTAATTATATCTGTGCTTAATGAACTTTAAGTTTTGTTTTAATCACATTAAAAGAAGTGAGTAGTTTAAAAGTTAGAAAAATCAGCCCTTAGACTAAGAAACGTCTAATTTCTCTCCAGCTTCTATTCCTATTTATTAGAGTTACTTTTAATTTTTTCACTCCTCTGATTTCTGCCCTTATAAACAACCTCTTAGTGTGCCATGTGAAACCAGACTATTGCTCTGATGTCTACTATAGAGAGAATGGCTAAGCTCACTTTTAAGCTTTCCTCATGAATACACAAGCAAGCACACTTGCTCAATAGCACACTCAAGCACATATGCATAGAATGTATTTGTAGATTGCTATAATGACTACTGTAATTATTTTCAATAAATATTTGACAATCATCTTATGATATTGTAAATAGTGTTCATATATATATATATATATATATATATATATATATATATATATATATGCACATTAGATTGCCATTCTTATAGCTGTTTCTCTAATTAGAGTTAAAATTAACAGTTGCTTAGTTTCTATTTATTTAACATTGAATTTGTACACAGAAATTACAAAAAATTCTCAATATTCTTTTAATTTTTCTTATTCTCAGTTATATTCTCTGATGAATCTTTAATGTTTCTTGCTCCAATATGACATGCTGCTTCCATCAAGACAATGGCGTATGTATCTCACAATTTGATCGTCGTCCTGAATTTCAGTTTTCTTATTTTTTGTCTTTTTAATTTTTTTACTCTGTTGCGTTTATCTCCCAGTTACTCTCCTGTTTTTGATGTTTGCCTTTCTTATCATCATCCTCAGGAAAAACAAAGAAGTTACCAGGTTGTGTTCTTCTGATGTTGCGTGTCTTAACTGTCTTCAGTTTATCCTCATATTTGGTTTTTACACTAAGATATGAGGAGTTGTGGGACAATAGCCATGTTATTGAGAAGTAAATTGACATCCTAGTTTATCATAATAGTTTCTGCTCTATTAAAATCATGCAGACGCATTGTGCCTTTCTAAAATTACAATGATTAATCAATAATAGATTCATTTTAACCCGTTTGGGCATGGAGTGTTTATTCTGCTTTTGTTGTTTATAATGTCTTCAAAGTACAAATTGAATAAATAAAATCATATTTTTAAATGATAACTTTTCAATACAATCTTTCATTCTGTGATTTCCAGCCTTTATTCAAGAGCTTCTATTATGAAGAAAGGCCCATTTTTTGTCCATCCACCAATTCTAGTCAGAAAAATTCCTAATCAATGTCAGATGCAGAAATCTGAAAAATAACTTTATTGCCCTTAATTAAATTTGCATAAAAACAGTGCAGGTTGTGTAATTAATTAACTTATAATTTATAAGTAATAAAAATGAAATCTGAGAAGAAAAGTAAGTAAAGCAAAAGATGTTTTTCTAAATAACTTTGCTGAACTGAAATAAATTTTAAAGGCATCTAAAAAGGCTAAAGCAGAAGATGGGAGGCAAAAACAGCCAAGCTGTCATCTTGTTCCTATTTATTCATTATGTTAGTAAAAATATATAAGATATTTTGTTAATTATCTTCCTAAATTCAGAATGCTAAATATTCACAACATATTTCTCTTGTTTTAAAAAATCTTATGAAGAATAATTTGCATACCATTAACTTTACTCATTTTATGCATTTAGTTTTTAACATATAGTTCCATAATATATTAATTTTGGTAATGTAAAAACATGAATCCACCACCAGAACTAAGTTTCTAAGTTTTTGGATGGTATCTGTTATTCTAAATTATTCTTTTGTGCAACTTTTTAGTCAGCTCCTACCTTCATCCAGAATAAGCATTGCAAAATTAGTCTTTAAGCTAATGAACATTTAATGGAAGCTGTTTTGTATTGAATGCTTTCGTCTCTACGATATTTATAATACAGCCCTAATCTCCAATGTGATGCTGTTTGAAGGTTTATCCACTGGAAGGTCATTAGGTTTAGTTGAGATCATGAGGATGAAGCCTCCCCTTTTTGGTTTTATTGTTTTCAGAAGAATAAGAGTCTCTCTCTCTCTCTCTCTCTCTCTCTCTCTCTCTCTCTCTCACACACACACACACACACACACACACAGAAGGCGAGAGAGAGACAAAGACAGACAGAGAGACAGAGAGATAGTCTGCAAGATCTAAAGAGGAAACTCTCCGGGGGGTGGAGAGAATCTATTGGTATCTTGATCTTGGGTTTTCTGGTTTCCACACTCTGGGAAAAAAAAAAATTGTTGTTCAAGCCACCAGTCAACAATACTTTGTAATTAAAGCCCAAAATAATTAAGACACAGGCTGTTGGAATGAAGGGGCACTGGCATCGTATACCAAGTCCAGTGTGAAGTAGCTGAGATGAAGCCTTTACTTAGTCGCTGCTGTAATGTTAGAGTTAGGCATCTTTCCACGCAATTCAGCCTTGAAACTCACCGAGTGAGGGGTCATCGCCCCTCATTAAGGATGTCCTACCCCATGATTTATCCAGCTCTACACTTCCTCACCCAGCCACAGCTCACAAGTCACAAAACGGCCAATAATGTATACAGACTTGAAAAATGCTGGTGTATGCGATTTTCAAGCACAATAATTCCACTTAGTGTTAAAAACTAATTAAAATTTTTAGGTTGGTATAATTTCTTGATATAATTTTAGTTTAATTTTTCAAATACCATGGATCTACAGCTCCACCTTAAAAAATCTACTGCTATTTTTGAATTTGATGATGTAATTAGATTTTAGTATTTAAAGAAATAAATGAGAAGAGAACAGGTCATCTAGTCCATTTTTGGTTAACAAATAAACAAGTAGATAGGCATATTTACATTATCATGAGATACCCATCATATAATTTTTCAAATTCATAGATACTATTGATAATTTTTGAATATAGATATAGTTTGAATTTACAAGAAAATTTACAGAATGTAATTACAAATACTGAAAATAAGCATTTTAGTGCAATTTTCTAATTATTATTGAGTTATAAAGAATTACTTATTAGCTGTTTCCAACAATTTAGTATTAGGTTTCAATGTTTCCAACAAAAACATTCTGTATTGGCTACATGTAATTGGAATCATTTATTAACTCTTATAGATGAAAATTATTTACCACAAAATTTAAGTTTAGGATTTAGTATTATTATAGCTTAGATCTATAATGTTTCCCAGAAGCCTCACTATTTGGAGGTGTAGCTATTTCAAAGGGCCTAATCCTGGGTGCAGGAGGCACATTAGTAATCACCCTGTTACTTAGACCATAACCACATGTTCAGCTGGCAGGTGTGGCCTGGTTGAAAGGCACGTGTCCCCAGGCGCATGCCTTTGGAGGGTGTATCCTCCTCCTGTTTCTCTCCTTGTGCTGCTCTTCCCTTTTTGCATGAGGTGAACAGCTTCCCTCTGCCATGGCCACCAACCATGGTATTTCTATCTTGGAGCTGGCTGACTGTGTGTTGAATCCCCCAACGATGAGCCCAGCTAAATATCTCCTTTTAAAGTTCTGAGTATGGCTATTGTGTCCAACAATAGGAGATCTGACTGACACAGAAAACAGGTCCTAGAGAAGTGGGGCTGCTGCTGTGTGTTCACCTGTCTATGTGGCTCAGCAGCCTCTGAAACTGGGTTAGAAGTTTGGGAAAGGTCAGTAAGGCAGAGTAAAGTCCCTGAATGTTTAAGCAAGGCATCATTTGCAATTCTGTTCAGAGCTCAGAGAAAAAAAAAAGAATCCTGATAAAAAATATAAGCTATAAGGGCCAGACTCAGAGGTTCATGGGGGAACAAAACATCTCATCGGCAATCTAAGGATCATGTATCTCAAACTGTAGAAAAATAACTTAAGAAAACCAAAAAAACTCGTCCTGAGACTGACAGTACCAGAGACACAAATTAGGAGCAATGAGCCAATTATTGATCAGACTAGAACAATGTAAAGGTATCCTAACAGTCAGGCTGTACTTTGGGTCCTACTGACTGCTTTAAACCAGGTTTATAGTGAGAATTGTGGAAAACACACACACACACACACACACACACACACACACACACACACACACACACACAGAGAGAGAGAGAGAGAGAGAGAGAGAGAGAGAGAGAGAGAGAGAGAGAGAGAGAGAGAGAGATTTCAGAGCCTGAAATTCTGACACAAGAGAAATCAGTTTTAAATTTAGGGGACAAGTAGGTGTAGTTGCTGAAGAGAGCAGTGGCACTGAAAGAGAAGTCAAATACCTTGTGCTGTAAGTACAATAAGAAAGATGCCTTGAGGGCATCTGAGAAAGTGGCCAGACGCTCACATTACAGTCTCAAGGATGTGCAAGGACAAACCAACAGACTTGATTTGAGATGAGAGCCTCAGGTGCCCTTATTCACGACACCTGGGAAAGTCTCCCCTCAAGTGCAACTACTGAGAAATTCAAAGGTCTCTGAGCAGGGGCTCTAGGCAGATAGGCCCCCCCTTGACCTGGTGGCAGATCCTGGTACCCAGTGGCACTGGATTATTCGGCCTGCAGAATGCAAGAATTGTGGAGTTGTGCAGGCTTCCACACATTTCAGAAGATCGCCGGGGAGAACACGCCATGTGCTCAGTGTGTGCAGCTGGGACCGTAAGGCCAAAGGTTCGGTGGAGTTCCTAAGAGGGGAAGATGAAAGAGGCAGGAAAGCATCAGCTAAGCTCGGAGAGTTGGGGCAACCAACCAGCTGATATCTGGCCAAAACCTGCCCAGGGTGTGGGACCTACAGCAAGGATTTAAGGTGTGGGCTGCTTGCATTGGTCTTTCTTTGCTTTGATTTCTATCTTCCTATTCCTTATATTTAAAATGGAAATGTTTACCCTATGCCATTGTGTATTGAAAGCATTTAACTTTTCATTTTGATTGAAACTCTCTGAAAGAGTTGACATCCAAAAGTCTCATTTGTGCAGAGGCAGGGCTTTTGTAGGGCAATTTGATCATGAGGTGCTATTGTTGAAGAGAGTGGACTGATTGATGATTATGTAGCTGTGTATGTTGCTAGCAGGTGGTCTAAGGTTGGCTGATGTGCGCTTCTGGGTGGGCAGAGGAGCCTCTTGAAGGTGCATCTTCTTCGCTGGCTCATCTCTCTTCTCCATGTTTTCTGGGTGCCGTGAAGGGAGCAGCTCTTCTCTGCCAGGTCACACTGTTTCCATCTTGAAGTCAACAGCCCCTTTGTTTGAATTCCCTGAACGATGAGTCCAATAAACCTCTTTTTTTCTTTTTAATTTGTGGGTATGTGAAGTTGTATTCAGCAATAGGAAACCTGAGTAATACCATGATGAAATCTATTTGAAGAATAAAGATCATAACAAAATATTTACTGAAACAATTGTTTACACACTCTTCGGTTTCTTTTTTCAGCCCTAGTCTACAAGATATTATCATCCAAGTTTTAACTAATACTGTGATGTTTGAAATGCCATTACATTTACATAAAAATTTAAGCCAAAGGATCAAGTTGGAATTTCCTTATAGTTTTACTAATTTATTAAATAGGAATTAAAAATTTAAAAAGGAAACTGCATACACAAAATATTACCTCACTCAGGTCCCAATGTTTAAAATACTCTGTACTTATAAGAGTAGGAATAATTTGAGAAGTTACATATTTAGATTGTTGCTTTTTAGTAGAGCTATAGTTTCTTAAAGTTATCAAACTCTGTATTTTTCCTCTTCATCACCAATTTTTGGGTTTTCTTTCTTTACATATTGACCAGACAAGGAAATCAGGTTCACATAGCTTCTTACAAATTACATATCTTCTTACAAATCACAAATAGCATAGCTTCTTACAAAGTAGTTTAAATTGAGAAAATAATTTCTAGATATTTCAAAATGACTTACACAAAAACTTAAAAATTAGTTAGAAATTTTTGTATCTTGTTTTTTGATTTTTATGTAAATGATTTTAGTTTCATTACTTTGAAATTTGACTTTTGATATTAAAGACAATAATTTCTATCAAATCAATATTTCGTGTATTTTAAAGACTTCTTGAAAATTGTCTTCCAATTACATGATTTGGGAGGATATTGGAAGATTGCATTTTTGATGATTTTGAGCTCCCAGTTCATTCTATATTTTGTTTGTATGTTGACAGTTGTATATTTTTTCCAGCATACAAATATTTTGTTGAAATATAAACATAAAACATATTTGGCATTGTGCTATGTTGACAACTTATTTATATTTGTTGATAACTGTTCATATTTATTCTTCCAAGCAGTAAACATTGGCTGATAGAGCAAGTAAGAAACAATACAAATATAAATTGATATTATTAATTATATTTCAGTATGTAAATTTTAAATGATAGTACTGATATAGACTAAGAAAAGCCATAAGCCTTTGAAAACTTTTTCTTCAAAAATCTCATTAACAAAATTGATATTGTTGTGTTTACCCCAGTCAACAGAAATTTGTTGCGTGTCTATTTATGGCTAGCTACTTAAAATGTGTGGATTCATAATAGTTATAAATGTTAACTTCACATGACTATTAATCTTGACTCCCAACTGGATTGTTGTGAGACACACTTAGAAGGCGAGTAATGCAACATTCTGGGTGTGTCTGGGTAGGCCAGGTGGTCTCACCTTGGAGACAATAGTGGTCCTGGGCCTCCTTCTCTGTGGCGTCCTTCCTCCCCTTCCTGCTTCTTAGATGCCATGAGTTGAGCAATTTTTACTCCTCCAGAATCCACTGCCATGAACCAAGCCAACCATGGAATAACATCTCTGAAATCGTGAGCCAAATTGAATCTCTCCTTCTTTAAGTAGCAGGTATTTTATGTATTTTGTTCCAAACACAGAAAGCTGACTAGCATTTTATGCTTTTTTGCATAATAAAGGAAGTTATCCATCAACAAGATTGTTTTGATTATAATTTCTATAAATATTTTATTCTAAGAAAGACTTTATCACAAAAAAGTGTTTCATATTTGACACTTTTATTTGTTATCTTACCTAAGTATCTGATCCAATCCTACTTATTTAATATTCAAAAAGACATATCAGTGGCAACTTTTTGTCAGATATGACAATCTGACATGAATTATGTGAAAGTTTTTATGAATATGAAACAAAATGCTTTATAAATGTTGTGTTATGCCTACAAAAATGATCAAGTTTTACAAATATCCTTTCTTGCTATAGACTGAAATTTTGTGTCACTTCTAAATTTATATATTGAAACTTGTCTTCCTAATATGATGCTACTTGGATATAGAATATCTGGGAGGTGATTTTGTCATAAGGTGAAGCCTTCATTAATGGATTTTGTGCCCCTATAGAAGAGACCATGGAAAGGTCCCCTGTTTATCTGCCATATATGAGCACACGGCAAGGACATGCCATCAATGAATCAAGAAATGAGCCTCATTTCACACTAAATTTTGGAATGTCTCATTGATCTTGTGCAAGTTAGACTCAAAAACTCAGGGAAATAATAATTTCTTTATAAACCGGCATTTTTGGTACAAGACTACAAATTAACTTTGACACCTAAATATTCAAAAGATAGCTTTTTAACTCTTAATTTATTCCCAAAGTTACATTATTTAACAAAAAGTAGGTATTTAAAGTCCATTCACCCTATTACCCATTCACCCATTTACTGTTTTGAAGACCATATTATATATAAATGCAGTAAAACCCTGTGATAATTCTAATGATAATGAATACAACAGTGAGTTCAGACTTAAAGTAATTGGCAATTGACTCCCAAATCCCGAGAACTGCTGGAAGGTTAGCTGTGCACTCATGCCTGAATCAGCTAATTAAACTCACAGTAATGTCAAGATGTATCTTAAGCAATAAACTTGTTTTAGACACTATGCGTCTTGTACTGTGATGCTTTATTTATATAAAGTATACCTACTTTGTAAAGTTTTCTCAAATAAAGAGAGAGAGAGTGTGTGTGTGGACATATACACTTATGCACGTGTGTGCTCTTTTTATTATTTTTTTGAGACGGGGCACCACTTTATAGTCCAGCCTCATTCTGATCTCGCTATCTAGCCCAAGCTGGCCTGGTATCACAGCAATCATCCTGCCTCAGGCCTTTGAATGCTGAGATTAGAGGCCAGCACCTCCATACCTGCGTGGTGCTGGAAAATTAAGTTCACGGCCTTGGGCTTGCTAGGCAAACACTCTAACCACTGCGCTATTCCTCCAGCCACCACATATGGGCTCTTGGTTGGTATTCTACATAAATGTTGATATAAATAAAGTATTTTCCAAAATCATTCTCTGGCCCTCAAAATAAGCAGCAATTATAGACACAATTGATATATGAATATTCTAAAAAACAGCTATAACAATACAGATTGTGTGAGAAAGTCTTCTAATTTCACTGTTTTTCCCCAGTTTTATATACTTCATCCTCTGTGTTTGCTGATAATGTGTCAGGACGATTGACTCTTCTGTAAGATATTTCTCTGGTATAATCCTAACCCCTTTTACTTAGAAACATACAAACTTACAACAATTTCAGATTTACTTCCTCAATGACAATGTGGTATAGGGAAGGATAAAATGTGACAGACTTACACCTGTCCTTAATCTTGACCCTAGGTATATTGATTCAATTCTCAGAGGTTACATATTCCCATACATAAAAAGCAAACAATAAATCTGCTCTAATTCACTGGGTTACTGTAAATGAAAACATTTTGAAGATTTGAACAGAAGACTTAAGGTTTTAACTTTTATTATTTTAAATATTAAAAACTCATCAGAGAAAATATTTTGAAACACCTGCTTGAGTAGACATGATTCTAAGAATTAAGCTTGTATATGAGTTCGGGACATGAAGGGTCTTCTTCGGGGAGCCCATTGACTCACAGCTGATGCCAATAAGGTCCATACTTAATACTGAGTCCATATGGAAATAACAAGCCAAATATGTTTTATTTGGAATTATAGTTAGTTCTGATTAACCTTTTTACTTCTGGACAAATTACCTCTTGCATAATTTTAAATAATAGGATTTTTGTCAGTTTTCAACTTTAGTATCTGGTTGGTCAATAGGCAGTTCGAAGCTAGAATAGTGGGCATAGAATTCTAACCTTCAGCAAGAGAGCAACGACCTTTAACAGGGATGCTGGGCCGACAAGAGCACTTCCAGCTGCATGAAGTCATGGTGGCCCCTGAAGAACCGCTGACTCTTCCCCCAGGAAGCTGGTTTTCCTTCTTGAGCTCACAGCCATAGGTCTAGATTGCAGATACTTTCTCTCAGAGCTCAAATGCTACCGTTTTTATATTGTAATGTCCCAGAACAGCATCCAGCCATATTGAGTTGTCCAACTAGACTATGTTCCTTACAGAAAGTTAGTAGTTTTCTACCACTCTTGAGAATCAATTTAGCCAGAGCTCAACTGCTCAGTGCCTCCTATGAGTGACTGCATCTCTTTCCAACAGACGGTTTCCCTGCTCACTTGCTCTGAGTTAAGTGCTGTGCACTGAGCACTGACTTAGTCAAGCTTCGTGACATGTGCCAATTCTATTTTGATACCAGTTCCATGAACATTGCCTTGACATAAGGAAGCAATTCAAATATTAAGGAGATTTATTGTGCAGATTTCCACAGCAAGGAGAGGAAACTACTGCTGGAGAGAGGGAGGAAGAGAGAGAGAAAGACAGCAAGATAAATATTCTCAAGTATGTAAAATTTCAAAATGCCTATACACTAGACGGCAACAGTCACCACCTATGTGATTGGTAGGGAAGTGAGTATTTCTCAAGGAAATGAATGATTTAAGACACAGTCCATTCACACCAGAGAGACATGAGTTTGAATATTAAAATTTTCTCTCATAAAAAATCTCTCATATATTTGAGGTTATGATAGTTTGTGATGTTAAAATAATCAAATTTAATTTGGAAATATTTTAGGTTTTTGCATTTTATCATTAAGATATAATTGGTTTATATGGGTGACATTCATTCTTCTGGTCACATAACATTTAAATTCCTTTCTGATTGGCATATATGGAGAAAATATCACAAACACTAGCCCTCCTTGCTACACACACACATACACAACAATATTCAATACATACACAACAATATTCAAACACAACATAACACAAAAACCTAAAGGAGCCCTAAGGCTGAAACATAAATCTTTGGGGGGAAAAAAAGAAAAAGAAAAGAAAAGAAAAAAGAAAGTGCCTTTGCTCCTGCCTAGCATTTGCCATTTATCTTCTCTCTCTAGACTTCCTCCAGGGAAATCTATTGCTATTTTTCTGGGTAGGCTGCACTAATCCTGTGCTGAATTCCACCCTTTACAATTAGACACACAGTTTTCACCAGTGTCTGCTGCTTCCAAATAAGGCAAATCACCCCCACCAATTTAACTGAGTAACACTTCTTGCTCCAGGGCATACCCTGCCCTCAGGTGCTGCCACCTCTCACTAGCTCCTTTTGATTCCATGATGTGGCAGTGACCTGTAATTGCTAGAGTAAATTTTTTATTCTCTGGGATCTTCAATTTTTTGCAGAGCTGAAACACTCACAAGTTGAGCTAATAGCAATGGTGGCTGATGTGTACTCAAAGCCAAGTTTTTCTCTAGAAATTGCTTTCAGCCCAAGGAAATATCTTTGCTTCAGGCTGTGTGCATTCTCCAGAGACAGCCCTCACTCAGGGCTTGGCTGAAGTAGGGAGAAAAGTGTCATTTCTTCGCTTCTTTTTCTACCACCTCAAGTATCAATTGCATGGACTTGGTCGAGGATGATCATAAAATCGTATTCTTTTCCATTTTTCTGATGGTATGCACGCCAAGATCATTTCTTCTGTAATTATTTGGCAAAATTCATGAGCGAAGCCAAGAGAAACCGGAGCTGGCTTTAATAAAAGGGTTACTAACTACAATTATTGTCATATAACTCAATTGCTCTAAAAAATAGTGTTGCTTATGCCCCACAATCTACACAGATTTAGAGGAATCACTTTTTTCGTTTTTCTTTATTCAAACCTTTGTCAAATCAGGTTTCTTCTCATATACAAACACATACAGTAAAATCAGAATTGGCCAAAGAATAGTAACATTTTATAATAGATATATCTATACCAATATATCTATATGTCCATTTCTATATATGTAGATAGAGACATATCTTCTCATTCACTTCTGTAATTTCCTAGAAGGGAGAAATAAATAGCAAACTCCAACGCAGTGATTTTTATTGAAGGTGGCGGGTGATAGATAAAAACAAGATCAAATGGAAAGTAAAGCAAAGAATGAACAGAAAAGATGCCTACATACAAAATTATATATCAAAGTGACATATTATAAAACTGACCATAAATAATATTTTAAGAAGTTGTAACTATTTTCCATTGAAAGGTATCTTTAGCAAGTCATGTAGGACGTCTGTGGTTTAGAATAATCTATCAGGAGGCAGAAAAACTGAACTGACCTATGTCCCTGTTCTTTTCCATTACTCATTTTGCTTTGGACCAAATTTGTTGTACAGAGAGGACATCATGCTTCTGGAAATTTTTCAGACTCTCTGAGATTTCCCTGAGGTGTTCAGAGGACCTGGCATCAAGAACTGCTGCATTTTTGGCAAAACCCTAGACATTGCCACAAGAGGCCTGGGTCAACTGATAGCATTAGGAGATCATAGAGATGTAGTGGGACACCATGATCATGGGGTGGCCCAAGGCATTTCCTGAGGACTGGGCAAGGAGTGAAAATTGTGAATATGATTTTTTGTTACTAACCCACATTAATGATATGACTGAAGGGTGTCCCTAATTTTACACGTGCATACATTATGTGTACATTCTCTTCTTTCATGTTTTTACATTTGCACCACCACCTAATATCCTTTGTTTTTCATAATAATCATTTTAATTTCAAATCCTATTTTGTTTGTTTCCACACACAAGAGAGAACATCGATGCTTCTATTTCTGTGTCTGGCTTATTTTACTTAGCAACGTATCTTCCATTCTCATAACTTTGCTTCAAGATTTTATTCTTCTTTATGGCTGAAAAGCACTCCATGGGGTCCATGTACTATGCTTCCTGTATCCATTCACCTGTTGATTGTCATCATAGTTTAGACATTGTGTGTTGAACTACACTAACTATTGGTATGCAGGTATCTCTTTTGTATGCTGTCCTCATTTTTTTAGAGTGAGATAACTGGGACAAATAGTTCATTTTTTGACTTCCTTATCATTTCTATAAGGATTCCTTTTTCTCTCCATTCTAGCAAGAATTTATTTTTGTGATAAGTAATCCAAATTGAGTAAAATGGCATCTTATGCAATTTTGTTTTACATTGCTAGCAGTTTTCAAATATTTGATCATTTGAATGATTTCTTTTGATATATTTATTCAAAATATTTGCCTATTATTAGATTACTTGATTCTCTTTTATATTTTGACTTCTTTATATATTACTTTATGCATATTAACCTTCTGTCAGATAAATAACTGACTAAGATTTTCTTCCATTCTGTAGGTTACTCCTTCGGTGCTATTAATTTTTCCTTTTTCTGGGCAGAGATTTTTAGTTCAACGCATCCCAATAGCCAATATTTGCTTTGGCTTTCTGTACTTTTGAGATTCTGTCTAGAAAAATCATTGCTTGCACCTATGTCTTGAAAGTTTCACACTCTGTTATCCTTCCAGAATCTTTGAGTTGATTTTTGTATACATGAGAAATACGGATCACATTTCAACCCACTGTGTGATGCTAGGCAGTTTTCTGGGCACTGTTTGTTAAAGATGTAGTTTTTCTCTCAGTGTAGATTTTGGCATCTTTGTTGATAACTGCTTTCCTGCAGACAGTGGATTTATTTCTGGTTTCTTTCTGATACATTGGTCTATGAGTTTATTTTTTATTTTCTTTCCTTTTGTGTTGGAAAAGTCACATGACATAAAAATTAACTTTTTTGTGAATACGTGAATTCCAAATTTTATAACACAGAGAACCATGAGGTTTGGGGTATTAGTGAGCATCTATGTTCACCACTTTTTGGTGGTTTACCCCTTTCCTATCTGTTCGTTGCCTTTCTTTCCACTCTGATTATATTTTCCGAGAATAACATTCTGTTGTTGCTACGATGGTTGCAGCACCTGTACAGTTGAAGACTAATTTTCACTGACTCCAACTGAAGTCATTACAGTAAGTTTAATTTTGCATCCATTTTGAAAGCAGAATACACACCTGGGAACTCTCTTAAGGGCATCTGTAACACAAACTACATCCCTCTCCCAGTAGGGTCGGCATGTCAGGCCTAAGACTCATGGCCTCTGGCTGCCGCAGAAAGCTGTGAATATAGAAAATAAACTGAAACTCAAGTGCCCCCAATGAATTCTGTGAAAACATTTATTGTGTTTACTTTAAAAGTCTTTCTTCTTTTACTGATACCAACTCACTACATCAAGTGAAGGGATGGGTATGGAATATTTTATCCTTGAAAAATAAGTTTAAGAAGCTGTGAATCCCCCTATGCGGACACTTGATCCAGAATTCTGGTAAATCTGAAAAAAAAAAAAAAAACTAAATCGTTGAACTTCAAAGACAAAGAATCTAACTTTGGCACTGTCTCTCAGATTTCCAAATTAAAAACATGCAACTTAAGGAATATCTTATCATGGAAACTAACAGTTCCATTTGTGTTTTCCTTCACATCACTCAAAAAAAAATTTTTTTGTCAGTTTCAATTTTGTTTCTCACTGAGGTATCATTATTTGCTAGAAATAGACTTGAGGGCCCAGGCATTTTTGACTGCTGTCACCCTTGTTATAATCTACAGCTGTATCTGATTTTTATCATAAACTCTAGCAAAATATTAGATTCAGAAAGGAACCGATTTTTTGAAAAATCACTAATTGATTTGTATTTGTCTTGCTTTAATTAATTCTTTAGCTAGCAGATACAAGATTGTAAGCATTCTAAAATACTTATTACTATGAATTGACACTAGTTGAAGGAGCCAGCAGCTCCAAACCTGGAAGTTCCCAAATCCTGCAAACTACTTCTAAAGGCCTCTGCAACACATTGTGAGTTAGTCATAGCAATAACCCTAGGGACAACTTCCTTTTTTGTCACACTCTCATGGCTGTAACACAATACTCAACACTCACAACTGAAAGAAAGAAAGGTTTATTTAGGTCAGATTTCAGAAGTCTCGGTCTGCTCTTGGTCAGTGGCAAGGCCAGCGGGGCAGCCATGTCTGGAGGAGAATAGATGCTCGTGGGAGAACACGTGCACACAGTGGTGTAAGAAGAGGGACCCAGGCCTGGGGAGAAGCAAGGGCACAGGTACATCCTTTCACTCTCAGTGACCTGCCACTCCGTGTGCGATCTACCCCACCCAACCAGACCCTAACTCCTAACAACATGTGAAACCTACAGACAGTCAACAATCTCCAAGTACATAAGACTTCTAAAGGACCTTCCAGACCCAAACCTTGACACTGGCTTATGTCACTTAATATAATCTCCTACAAGTTCATCTCTACTGTCCAAAATGACAGTATTTAATTACATTTCATGGCAGAACAGTATTTCATCCTGTATATACATGTCATATTCGCTGTATCCACTGATTAATTGCTAGACATTTAGAAAAATTTCACATCTTCCTTATTTTAAATAGTACAGTAATGATATGGGAATGGAGCTCTCTCTTCCACATAGTGATTTAGTTTATTTTGCATATAAACCCAGAGGAATTACAGTGGGATTGCTAGGTAATACTGTATATTTATTTTTAATTTTTTAAAGACTCCATTTGTGGTTTTACCTAGTGACTTTACTAATGCACATTCTACATTCTTACCAGCATATTTTTGTATGATTTGATAATAGTCTTCATAGCTGGAATGAGATGATATTTCATTGTGCACCTAACTTTTATTCTCCTGTGATAGATGATATTGAACAAACGTTGGACATTTGTATGACTTCTTTTGAAAGTCTCTGTTCTCGGTATCCATGTTTAGTGAGGTGATTTTCTTGACTGATACTGAGTGTTTTGAGTTTTATATATATGTTGGACATTGATCACCTGTTGCAACAGTAATAATGATATCAAATATTTTCCCTATTCTGCAGACTGTTTCCCTCACGTTGTTGTTCGCTTTCTTTGTTGCTTAATCCGTGGACATGACCTCACTTGTTTGTTTTGACTTTTGATGTCTGTATTTTTGAGGTTTCAACAAAAAAAAATTCCCTGAAACCATTGTCCTGAAGTATTTCTCCTATTTTTTAAGTAACTTTGTAGTTTGTGGATCATATGCAATATATTTCACACAGATATTCAAATTTTGTAAGAAATTCTGTCAGATTCTTATGCATATTTGTCTACTTTCTCCACATTGTTTACTGAAGAGAATGCCTGAAGTATGTTATCGACACGTGTTGAAAATCACCTGGCTATAAATATGAATAGTTATTTCAAAGTTCCATTGATCTGTGTTAGTTTTTGTTCCAGTATCATGTATGGTAATTTTATGAGTTCATTTTTATTCTTTTTCACTCTTCTTAAGGTACTAGGGATCATGTATGATTCCATATGAATGCTAAACTTATTTCGTATGTATTGGAAGATGTTCCTTTTAGTAGATATTTCATTGAAACTGTATGTCACTAGATATCATGATAGTAGGATTTCTTTCAGTTCCTAAATATGGTCAATCTTATCTCGTGTCTTCTTCAGTTTATTGTATTACCACTTTATAGATTTTATTGTAAAAAAATCCTTAACTTCTTGGCTAAATTGTTTCTTAGTTATTTTAAATGAGGTTATATTTTTATTTCTTTCTTCAGAAAGTATGAAAACAGTACTAAATTTGGTGTACTGATTTTGTGTCCTGCCACTTTATAATTATTAAAAGTTGTTAGATTCTTTAGGTTTTTTTATGCAGTAAGATCATATCATCAAGCAACTGAACAAAAGGGAAGTTACCAGGCATCAGTCAAAGAACAAAGACAGTTTCTTTTCAGATTCAAGACTCCCAATCTTCTGAAATGAGCAGGATTCACTGCTTTATTGAACTGAGTAATAATATCTGAAGAAAAGCAGAATGGTTTTCTTGGAAATGATAAATGTCCTAGAATGTTCTTAGTGTTCTCTCTTCCAAAACATTTGATTGCTTTTTAAACTTAAAGAAAAAAAGAATAATTGGTATATCCTAATTCTTTCATTTTGTAATACCCACTATCTGAGACAGAGCAAGAAATTTGGAAGAAATGTCCACAGTTCATCAAAAAAATGTGGAAGGAGATGTATGTCTTCTAACAAAACCCCAAATTCCAGATTTACAGAGGATGGGGAGATGTTTAAAAGATCTCTGTAGAAGAAAGGAGGCAGAAAAACAAATGATATACATTTTATTCTCAAATATTTAAACATTAATGAACACTTAATGTTATTAAAAATCAACAAAAAGAGAAAGAATTTATGACTATACAAACATATACCAGGCATGTCCAATGGCTAGTGTTTTCTGCTCTTGATATTATAAATATTGCTATGTGCATATTATTTGTGTGACCCAAGGCAGTTTCTTTCCAGATAATAAAACAGAGACCATAAACCAAAGAGTTACAAGACAGACACACCTGAAAAAACCTTGAAGAATAGCAACCCAATATTTCAAATAAGGTGATATTCAATAAAAGTCTCTTGAATAAATAAATATATTTTTGAATGTTTGTGCCATGGACAAAGGAATGTTTTCTAATTAGCCTCAAAAAGTGATGTAATAACATATAAATTGAGTGTTTGAACCACTAAACAACGTTCTTTTACATAGCAGGCAAACACAAATTAATAAAATATTTGCTCCATTTCTATTGTAAAATAATCCAACAAATATATTTTCAAAAAGATTAATCAAAATTAAATATTAATATTAATACAGAAAGTATATGAATAAATGTATATTCCTATAGTAAAAATTATTATCTTGGTTAAAATAGAATATTTTATTGAGATACTTTTAAAGGTAAGTGAATATATTGATAATCACCTTCATATAGACATTATACTAAAATCTAGTTTTGTTTATTGATAGTCATTATTCCACAAATCTGTATTTTTATTAAATTACCACTTTCTCTTATCAACCAAATCTAACCTATTTATGAAGTTTCAGTATATACTTTCTTGATGCTACTAGAAGGAGTAAAGATCTGTCATTATTTTCAGGATAATCTGAAATTATAGTACAAATATAAAATCCTTATATTTTGAAAAAAATTTTCTTAGTCATTGATGAGACTAGTAAGTAGGTACCAAAAGAAGAGATAAAACTAGAGTAGGTTATGAAAATGGAGCATCACAACAGGGCTAACATGAATTATAGTGACAGTACATGAAGAAAGTAATTTTGTTATGTAATATTTTAATTGGAAAATGTATATATTGATGGAGTACATAGTGATGTGATGATATCTGTAAAAATAATATGAAAAATTTATGAAACATTTTAACTAAAATGCAGTTTTTACAATATTCTGAAGGAAAATTAGTAGTTAATAGATCTGTATTGTGGAGAATTTATAATTGAAAACAGTATTTTTCTTGAGAAGTAGTAGCAGATCTGATAGTTTTTGCCAAGAATTCTGCCAAGAATTTGAAAGGAAATTCGGAAAAAATGCTTCAGGAAAACAAAACTAAGACAGCCTGTCTTAATTCAGATGCAAAATACTATTGGTGTCAAAGCTGAGAAGAGAACAATAAAAAAATTACATAAAAGTTTTGTACCTGAACAAAGATGCAGAAAAACTAAAAAAAAACATTTTTATTAAAATATTAACATTTTAGAAATTAAATATATCATGAGAAAGGGTTAATTTTTAGAATTCAAGATTAGCTAAGTAATTTAAATCAATCAAAAATAATGTAGTATAAAGAATAAAAGTCTTAGAATCATATCAATAGAAAAATATGTTGGATAATTCCACTTTTATGACTCTTTACTTTTATTTTAATTGAAAGAGAAAATAATAAAAAAATTTATGGAATAGCATGTGCTATTTAAGCATGTTCAAAAAGTATTAAATGTACAATTCAGATTAAATAAACCTATATCCTCAAACATATTTTATAATTTCTAAGTGGTGAAAATATTAAAAATTCTCTCTTACTTTTTGAAATGTACAGTACACTTTTATAATCCATATTTACCCTATTATGAATAGCATTGAAAATTAAAAGAGTAAATTTGTAAAATCCATTGCCAAAGCAAGTGAACTCAGCTAACAGGAAATTGAATGAGACTTCTTATTAAAAAGTATCTGCAAAAATCTCAAGTCAGGAACTCCGATGGTGTTTAAATAATAATTTTTCTCTAAGGTCTGGATCTTTCACTTGATGTAATTGTTCTCACATGTTAGAAAATCTACAAAAAATCTACATATAATATTATTTGTAGATTATTCAAATCATTACTTGAATCATTATTCAAATAATTTGTTGAAATGCATGAGAATTTCAAAATAGAGTCACTAAAATAGCTGGATGCAAGTTGCTTTAGGAAAATTAGTAATATTTCCATCTAATAACATTGGTAGAAAATTCCATCATAATGAAAAGGTAATATCCAAGTCACGTTCTCGTGACATGGAACAACACCTGACACAGCTGAATGGAGGGGAGGATTTTTTGCTCAGCACTTTAGTTCTCAGTGGGTGCCTGGTCAGCTGCCAATGGAAGAAAGGCCTTGCTCAGAGGACTGCAGCTCATGGAATGGCAGAAAGGAAGCTGAAGAAGAGACCGCATGACTTTCAGAGGAACTCTGGCTAGAGTATATTCTTTCAGGCTAACCCTCAGTGATCCTCTCCTTCTAAAGGGGCTCTACCCCTTAATGTGAAATCATCATTAATAGATGGGATTGCATAATCCATTACATCCAATTAGATCCAATAATTCAGTCTTCTTCCAAATGCACTAGCTTTCTAGCAAAGAGTGGAGATTCAAACCATCGGATGTCCCAGGTACAATAGTGTCAAACATCTCAAGAGCAAATTTTAAAAATTTCTCTTCAACATTTTGAAAGTAATGATAAACCTTAAAGTATGAAAGAATATATCATTTTCATGACCTGAAATATCCACTATGTTAAAAATATGAATCCGGTTCACTATATTAACCTACAAACTTAATATAGCCTTCATCCAGATTTCATAGGAAACATGTATCCATATGTAAGAAAATAGATAACTTCATTGACAATTATATGTTAAATATACAGATATACGAGTGATAAAGAGTAGCATAGATGTATTGAATAATGTGTCTTACTTTAAAGGTGATATTTTGCAATATTTTATGAAGGTATACTTATTACAAAGGTGTAATCATTAAGACAACATACGTATCAGCTCAAGGAAGAATTAACAGCTCCGTCAATATATTAGAAGAGAAGTTCATAAGTGAATTCCCATGTATCTACTCAAATCACTTAGGTAGAATTTTGGGGAAAATCTTCTCAATAAATAGTGTTCGGTTAATTTCACGTTTTTACAAAAATATATATTTCATTTCTGTGATGTACCATGTAAATCTATATGAGTGGATCACAGAGCTAACTATGAAAGATGAACATAAGACTGTTACTAAAAATATGAAACATCTCCACGACATGGTGCTTCTAGACTGTAGAATACTACAGAAGTAGTCTTCTTTTAAATTATAAATATTTCACAGTGAAATTCATTATACAAATTAAGAGTGAAGGGAGTAATACAGAAACTCTCTAGTTCCTGCCATTCTTACATGCCCTTTCTTCACCGAAGCATCCCTATAGATTTAAGAAGCACATGTTTCAAATCCTGTGTGTAACACAAGCATAAATTTATGCTTAATATTTTAACAGAGCTCACTACTCTATGCACTTTAGCACTTTGCAGAGCCTGAATTTTTCTGAAATGTGCAATTTGTTTACCCTGGAGTCTGTTACCATTACTTTCAAATGTGTATCTCTAGACGATATTTTTACTTCAGCATTCAGTCACCAGGATGTTGTGTGGTTAAATTTATCTACTGGTGTTATCCCACTGTTGAGATAAAGGTGTTTGTTTAACAATAGAACATGAGAAAGTCTCAGATGAAAACTCGTGTGATTTGCCAACCATGTTTGACAGGTTAGACACACACACTGACAGTTATTTGGGAGTGTTAACTGTTCCACAACCGTATCCAGATTTTAAGACATTTTCATAGGACTGTTTTTCTCTCCTTTAAGATAAAAAAGGAAGATTATGCAATGGCTCCAAGTGCATTTGCTGTAAACTCAGCAACCAACATTAATGGTGTAGAGGAAACGGGGACAGCAGGAAAGAAGAGTTACTTGAACCACCGTGATGTAATATTTATGTGTGACCATTGGTAAGTTGGAAAATGCTCTGTATTTCTTCTACTATGAATAGTAGAGCAAAATATTATGCAACAGTGTGTAATGGAAGACAAAAACTCTGAGTGGAAAAGTAAATAAAAGAAATCATATATATATATATATATATATATATATATATATATATATATATTAATAGAAAGCCACTGATGGCAAGGGACACACTTTTTCTTTTTATGAGCATTCTTTCTTTCAAATTTCAATTTGGTTTTAACACAGAGCTCATTTTAGCAGATAAACTGTATCAGCCTAAGTGTCTATCTCATGAGCAGACAAAGAAAGTGATCGCAATGATATTTTAATTCCTCGTCTTTTGGCGTTTGTTTCTCAAGCAATGCATAGATGGAAGATGCTGGTTTTGTGTCTGTGGTTATGCATCAAATGCACCACCTGTGATGTCCAGCATGTTTTTCTTAATAGAGTCAGGGGAAATTTTTAATAGAACTCTTGGTCGTGAAATGGGACTTTCTTACCTCATTGTACATACTTTCTATTATTTAAGACAAGGTCTCTCTCTCTGTAGTCCAGGCTGGTGTTTGCTTCGACAGCCCATATACTAAAATTGGAATGTAATCCAGGCTGGTCCTGAAAGACTATGCAGTCCAGGTTGGCCTTGAGCCAATGACAATCCTCCTGCCTCAGCCCCTCAAATGCTAAGAGTGCAGCTTTTAGTTTTGGTGTGTGGTTTTATGTATGCTTAATAAGTTGATAACAAAATTGATTTCTTTTTATTGCATATTTTACACTCTCCTTGATAACCTGGGGTTCATTTTTTTCTGATTGACTTACTCCTATAAGAATGACCTTGTTCTATGTTTTGGATGATTCTTACACATGGTTTCGTTTGCCTTTATTTTCTGACTATTGAACTATTTGGTAAAAAGCCTTTGTATTCCCCCTCTCCTAAGTTGTTCTTTTTAGCCCAATATCTTGCATTATCCTGATTTTAAGATTTGTGTATAATTTAAGATTAACCAATACATACATAAAAATCTGGGCGCTTTTTCTGCTATCAAAAGGCCTGAGAGTTAGTTTCATTGACTTGAGGAGTTTCATTTCAGCTTCTCTCAGATATTTGAGTTTGTTAATGAGCTGGAATGTTAATGATGAATTGAAGGGAACGATAGTTAATTTGCAAAAGAGCAATTTAAAATGAAAGCAATTGAAAGCTCTCAGAAATCCATTCATGAAGATAGAATATCATTTGGTGCACATATAAGCATATGAAGGAACCATATGTTTATTACGGCCTCTCCTAAAGGTCTGATTCTTGCTGACCTTCATGTAGCGGTAGGACGTAAGAAGACCTCCGTGCGAGAGTTGTTATAGTTAGGATCTGGAAGATCCTCTCACAGCCTCATGTATTTGTATATTATGGATTATATATATAGATTTCACATGCTGTTTAGAGGTGGGTCTAATCAGAAGGGGTGGATCACTGGGGTTTGACCCAAAATGGGGGACATGATTGGATTTCTCCTGCAAGAATAAATACTAGTTTCACCCCTCCTTACTCACTTGGTTTTCTGTTTCTCATGCCATGAGCACCCAATCCTTCCTGCTACCACCAGTCTTTCAAGGGTGAACTAAATCTCACGTGGGCTACATAAATCTCGCACTCTAAGTTGCGGATGTTGGTCATTTTGTCCAGCAATAAGAGCTGAGATAGAATACTTGGTACCAATAGTAGTAGGGCTGTGGCTGCGACTTTACCAGAAGCCTTTGGAATTGGTTCATGGGAAAAGGTTGGAAAGGTTTGAAGATGGTGGCTAGAGAGGGTTTAGAATGCTGTGAGTCAACCTTGATTGGAGATTGTGGTCTGAGCTCAGAACAAGAATGCTGATAGAAGTGTGGATTGTAAAGGATGGGCTGGATGTGGTGCCTGCTCTCGTACATTTTGCGCTTGCTTTGGTCTAATTGATTTCTATCCTCCCATGTCTCTCTCTTGTAATGAGAATGTTTACCCTGTGCCATTGTATGCTGGAAGTTTCTCAGTTTTCTTTAATTATCACAGGAGCTCACAGGGAATGGTTTGCTTTGAGTGTCAGAACTTGAACTTTTTAGCAGAGCTGAAACTGTTAAGAATTTGGGAATTCTTAGTTCGTTTTGCTGAAGGAGATGCATGTGAGTCTTTCGGGGATGTGGGGGGGGGGATGAGGTGAGAAGTTATGGTTTGGATCTGGAATGTCCCCAAAAATCATCATGTATTTGGATATTGTAGATTATATATAGATTTCACATGCTTCTAAGAGGCAGGGACTAGCCACATCAGGTAGATAACTGGAGATGACCCAGAGGGCAGGACCATTAGGATTTGACCTTGAAAGATACGTGTTGGCTCCTTGCCTACTCGGCTTCCTGTCTGACATACTGTAAGCAGGTGCTCGTTGCCAGACTGTTTCTGTCATGGTCAGCCACCCAGGACTGTAGAGTGAACCTGGGACCTAAAGGAAATCACTGCTCCCTTCAGTTGTGGATGTCAGACATTCTGTCCCCGCAAAGGAAAAAAAAAAAAAAAAAAAAAAAAAAAAAAAAAAAAAAAAAAAAAAAAAAAAAAAAACGCCTAAGACAGGGACCGTGTTCTTTTTCCTCTTCTTTCCTAGGGGGAGTAAGAAGGAAAAAAAAAAATAAATGAGTCAAGACCACCATCTTACGAAGTGTATTTCTGATTACAATTTTGTCACCTTGAATGCTTAAGTATAATGGCATTCTTTTCTGGTCTTAAGAAGTCAAGGGATTGTACGTTTTTGAATTTGAGATAGAAACTTTAAGAGACACAGTGCTAATGTGAGCTTCTAGCATAAATCATGTGTCCTTAGAGTGCAAGTTCACCGTTGTACAGCCTTTTTATACTTATATACGTTTTGTACTTTACTTTTATGTACTTATAGGGATTGAACTCAGGGTCTCTCTCTGTCTCTCTCTGTCTCTGTCTTTCTCTCTCTCTCTCTCTCTCTCTCTCTCTCTCTCTCTCTCTCTCTCTCTCTCTCTGTCTTTTCCTCTCCTTCTCTCCTCTCCTCTCCTAGACTTTCACACTAAGTTATATTTCTAGCTCATTTTTACTTTTGATTTTGAGTTAGGGTCTTCCAAAGCCATTATTTCCCTGAGCAGGGCTTGATGTTGTGATCCTCCTGCCTCATCCTTTAGAGTATTGGAATTATCCTCCTGTGCCACTGGGTCTGTGGTATCTGCACTTTCCTGGGTACTGCACTGCGATGCTCACCAGCTGAAATATAGAAAAGTTATATGTGCCACAGATAAATAAAATTTTAAAAAGTTTTAGCTTGTGTATACAGTGGAATACTATTCATCCAGCTATTAGAAAACAAAATCCTATCTCTGGTGACATCGTGGATGAAAACTAGGCATCATTATGCTGAATATAATAATCTAAATGCAGACTTGTAGATATTGAAAGATCTACCACTTAGGTGGAATCTAAAAGTGTTAATCTCACAGTAGTAAAGTGTAGAGTAGCAGTCACAAAGAGGATAGACACAGCACAGTGGAGGGGAATATTGGTCCCATGAAAATGAATTTGCCTGCATTCCCCACAGTGATGGGAAGGAGTAAGTAATGGTTTATAGACTCCTGCCACAACTTGATGAAAAAAGATCATAAAAACCTACTCACACAATCTTAAAGCACAGTTGTTCTTTCCACCTTTGATGAATCCAAAAAGAGTCTTTTTGTTTATAACAAAAATAAGTTGTTGTATGACACCACAGGGTCCTCTAAAAAGAAGCCCCGGGTGGCCCACAAAGACTTGCAACGGGAGGCAGAAAAAGGTGCCAACCGCAGGCAGAGCAGGTGTTCTCCCTGCAGCAGCAGCCATAGAGGGATTCACAGTGTGCAAAAGCAGATTCCCCCACTGCACCGAGCCTGAGCTCACCCACGGCCAAGAGTGTGTCCTTCTTCATTTGAAAGATTCTACAAATGGGGCAATAGAGACAGCATCTTCCCCATTTCGAAAGGAAAACAGATAAATACAAGACACCAGAAGACACTTTGTGGAATTAGCAACTCCCAATACCACTGCCACTCCATGTCAGAGTGAGCCTAGCTCAAGTGTTTTCAACCCTCCATCTCAGAGTTGTCTAATATAAAAGATTAGAGAATTAGATGGGTTTTTCCAGCTTTTCTCTCAGCAACGTTATGTGAATAGTTACCTTAAATATTTACTATTTAAGAAAGTCTGTCATCTACCTATTGTCGATGTACTAAATAAATTATGTAGACAATATTGTTATATCTCACAGAATATAAGCAAGTATAAAATAATGAGAACAGAGATGATCTCTTTAAATCCAGAGTTAGACATTTAAAGAACCGTGATAAATTCGCTTATGAGAGCACCGGAGTTATGAAAAGATGTAAGTAGAGAAAAGCAAAAAAAAAAAAAAAAACATAGTGCCAAATCTCCATGGAAACTCTGAGAGAGTAAAGTATATGTGCCACAAATATCATGCTAAGAAACTAATACATAAGGAGCATATGTTTTGCTAGAATTTACGAGAATTTTTTAAATTCCAGTTACAATAGGTTACATAGCACAACCACTCTTAAAATAGCTTTCCATCCGTACTGTTATTTGATGGTATTTTTTTTATTGTTTTCATCGAGCTCTGGTGGATGTCTGTCCACCACACAGCTCTAAAATTTGAAACATTTTAATAGAATGCAGTTCATTTCACCTAGAGCACAGCATTCCTACTCATGGGGCAGGCCCACGTTTGACGCTTTCTTTTTATGATTGTGGAGGATGTGCATGAGGGTCATGTGTGTCAGAGAGGTGAGGCCAGGACTTAACTTCACACAAAGAGCAGAGATCACAATAGAGAGATGGAATCCTACGTAAAATCCTAGTCTCACATTCGGATACATGCTGCCAAAGGGAGCTCTAGTCTCACAGTTGTAATGCAACTTCCGTAAGTACGGAAATTCCCTGAGAGAAAAGAAAAAATATTACGCCCTAGCTTTCCCTCCGAAGATCAATTGATGTTCATGAGACTCCACCCCAAAGTGGACAACTCTGAGAGGATGCTGCGTCCTCTACTGGCCAATCAGGAAGCTGCGGGAGCCACCTGGGCCAGGATGTGCTAGCGCCAATTGGTTTTAGCTGATTTTAAAATAAGAAGAAATGGTTAAACCCCGAAATTGGTTCAATTTAAACAAATAGATCAAAGATTGATGATAGCCCATTTAACTTCTTCTCAAACAGGATAAAGGAGATAAACACAGCAGGGAAAAACATGTTGTGGACACAAACATTAAGCAAACTATTTGTTTGGATTCACTAGTCATGATCTCTGAAAGACAAAATGCGCCTTGTTCATCATAGCAACTTATATTACTTATATTACTTGGGGGGACTATAGCAGTTATTTATAAAAAGTAGATAATAATTTGCCCTGATTAGCCCCAAGTAGTTCATATGATTCATTTAATTTTCCTGATACAGAGCTCTAGGCATTTTTCTTCTTTATATTCTATATTTTTAAATCCTCTTTCTTATTTTTATTTCACTTTAAGACTAGGCGTTAGAAGTAAACAACAATACTAAATAATGATAAATACTTTAAGATAGACTCCACGCCCTGTTAATTTCATCAGTGGCAGAAAGAGACAAACATACAAATATAGTTTTCAATGTATCATTAAGAGGAATATAGTGAAAATATAATGCTATAAGTTTGAGGGATGCAAAGAACTGGCCAGGCACTGCTGCCTTCAAGATGGGCAGAAGTCGGAAAACCACTGTGGGTAGTTTTCCTGGAGAAGAGGTAGCAAAATTCACTAGCACTATGTGGTAACTGTTCCCACATTAATTTTACTGAAAAGTACAGTTCATCATGCTTAAAAACTAAACAAAACATTTTTTTCTCATTTCCTCTAATACTTGAATTATTCGCTGCTTCTGTTTTTCTCTCCTTTTGAAGCTTTAATTGCATATACCTTAGCTAGCTCGGCAGAAAGGCAAACTGCTAAGACCAGACCAAGGAAATTTCCGTTGGGACCAAGGACTCAAACGAAAATTGGAGTAGAGGTTATGGCTATTATAGTCTGGCAGAAAATGTGTTTTTGTTTTTATGACCTGAGGTGTTTTTCAGGAAACTGGGATTAAGGATGATTACTTAACCTACCAGAGGAAATTTCATCTCCAAATGGTCCAGCGGTGTCGTGAGTAGTACTAGTTGCTTTCAGCTTGATTTATAGTGACAATTAGAGCCAAAACACAGAATAGAAAAAAGATTGAAAATTTACATTTTGCCCATAAAAAAAGAACAATGAAAGTTTTGACCAAATTAGATGTGTGTACTGAAGAAACGAGTGCCATTGAAAAGGATTAAATGCTTTTCTGTAGATACAAGAAAGATTCCTTAAGAACATCCAAGAAACCAGCAAGACTCCATCAATCCCGGGATCAAAGGTGCAAAAGTAGGAGTCTTGGTCTTGAGAAGAGTTTCTGAGAAAGGGCCTGCTTGAAAGGGCCTACCAGGAAATTAGTTTCCCAGAAGTCATTTCACTGTGCTCGACCATCCAGGCACTCAGAGGCTGCTGTAACCACGTTCCAAGGAGGCCTGACTATAGCTTCTGCCAATAGTCAACCTTGGCATCATTCACATGGTTTTGGTTTTACTAACATGCAGAATGCAAGAGTGTGGTGTCAAATTTCAACTGAAGGCCTGAAGGATCAGGCAAGAAACTTCTGAAAAGGCAGTGCATGAAGATGTGAGCACGAAGCCCAGAGTACAGTGAGGCCTCCAGAAAGTCAGAGATGTCGGGCGCAAGGCATTTCTGACAAGAGAAGTAGCAGGCTGTGATGGAGGAGGCCTAAGAGAGAGGCCATGTGGTTTGCAGCGGGCAAGGCCACAGAGTTTTGCTGCCCGAGTCCTTTGGAATTCACATTTCACCACTGTGTGCCCTCCATGCCTGATAATGAATGGATAGGACATAATGTTTATCTTCCTGGGTTTAGTTTTTCTTTGGTGCAATTCTTTTTTTATCACTCTATTCCTCCCTTTGGAATAGGACTATTTAGAATGTGCCTTTACACTCTGGAGCTATATAGCTTGTTTTTGTTTTTCTCAGAGGTTCACAGCTGACAGTCTACCTCTAGTCTCAGAAGGGACTTGAACTTAGAATTTTCAAAAATGTTAAAACTATTAAAACTTTGAGGAAAGGATTTTTTTCGTTTGTCGTTATACTCAAATGTATTATGATGAGCTCAGTTTTAACATGGAGATGGAGTATGGTTTAAGATGTGTTTGGTTGTGTAGCTGACAAGGGATGAATTGTGATTGGTACACATGATACATCAATTTTGTTGGCTTAAGAAATGCCTGGCAGACTTGCAGAGTATAACCGTAGCTGTGTCATGGAGGCACTGCTCTGGTACCATATGTGAACCTGACTCTTTCTTCTCTCACTCTGTTTCCCTGCTCTTCTTCCCAGCCAACATAATCTAAACAAGTTTGTCCCACCTTGCCCTTCCCACTCTGATATTTCTGCCTTGAAGCCTGGTACCCGCGTACTGAGTCTTTTGCAATTGTGAAATACAGTAAACCTTTTCTTTTTTGTGTTGTGAGTGTTGAGTATTCTGGCCAGCATTGGAAAAGCTGAACGATGCAATACCACAATGCTTTTTATTCACTCATTTGATAATGCACATTAGAGAGTGGCCAGTTTGAGACCATTAGAAGCAAAATTTGTATGAATTTTGATGCAGTCTTGTCTGAGTCGGGTTTTGTGCTGCTAAAAACAAATATCTTACATATACAACTTATAAAAGAAAGGCTTCCTTTTGATTCATGGCCTCAGAGATGTCAGTATGTAGTTAGCTGTCTCTACAGCAGAAACATGGTAAAGGACAGCTGCTCACCTCAGGGTGCTCAGGAAGCCCATGGCAAGGGAAAAGCCAAGGGAACAGAAGGGACAAAAGCAAGAACATACCCTTGCAAGTTGCACCCTAAGGACTCCCACCAGGACTCATCTCTAACTCCACATTTAGCTACAAACTTACCAGTGGACTCATCTATTGACAAAATTGGCATATCTATGATTTATCCCCATTCCAAAAGCCAACCTCAAAACATGTGAGTCTTCTGAGAGACACTACTATAAATCATTATTTTAAACACATAAACTACAGATTCAATAACGATGGTAGCTAGTCTTACAAAAATCTGAAGTTTATCCAAAATGATCATTGAAGCAGTAGATCAACTGTAGAATATTTTCAGTACACTATAGGAAGATTACATAATATATAAATATTAAGTGGTATTACTCAAAAAATAGAAAAAGCAACTACTTCAAGAAATTACTTAGCTCTACTTATGATCGATCTTAAACTTTATGAGTGAGATAATAAAATGTTTATTCAATTTCCAAAAATTTTTCTATAACCACCCCAGAATTGTAGAGAATAATCATCTGCACATTCTACTAATGGATGAGTAAAGTAATATTTAAAGTGGAGCATTTGAAAATCTATAACTAAAATAGAAAATATGTCAACCATATGACCCAGCAATAGTAGTGTAGGTAGCCTATTCTTGAGGAGAAGGTGATTTTGAATGATTATGTACATCTATGTAAAATGAAATGACTGAAATCTCAGTCTCTTGAGGACAGATATTCAGTCATTTCAGGAGTCCTTACCTTTCCTTCTCTCCTGAATCAATCTGAGCTCCCAGAGGGGCTCTCAAGAAATGAGAGAGCCATCTGCTCTGAGCAAGGTTCTCTACAGTAGTGGCCTACTCGGTGGTGTAGTTCATCATTTCCGCTCTTGGTAGGTCCCGGGCTCTCTATGATTTTTGACAAGGCTCCAACACACTGCTGTTTTCAATCTCACCTTCTCTGAATGTACAAGCAGACTCAAACACTTCTAGGCTTCACAAGAGATGCGTGAGTAAGAATTTTACATGTCCCGCCATGGTTTTTTTTAGAATATAGAGATGTAAGTGGCTTTTTCCAGCCATCATCTTCCCCTTTCTAATCCATAGACATCCCTTTGGTACCAGAGATTGTCTATGAGATTACAAGCTTTCAGCTCTGCGATGGAGGGAAGGAAATATAACATCCCGTTTGAGTTAGCTGCAATTTCTTTTTAAAAAACTAACTATATATATATATATATATATATATATATATATATACCCATTATATTTAATTTATAAATGCAAAATTGCCTCTAGATAGCAGTCACTGAATTTATAATATAATTTTATTTGGTTTTGAATATATTAAAATTTAAAATTAGTGGAAATTTATACATACTTATTTTTAATATTTTTCTTTAAAAAAACACAATTCTTTGGCATTTCTTTTCAGAAACACAATTCTAAGTCCTGTTATTTTCAGAGAACTTTTCTTCCATGAAAACTTTTAGATATCTTCAAGAGCTATAGCTGCAAGCTTTGTAATTGTTTTAGAATTGATTGTCATATGAAATAGGCTTATATGTTCTCACTCTGTGTTAATACAGTAAAAGGAATTATTAAGAGTTATAATTTGTCATTGGCCGTAATAAGTTTTACCCCCTTTTCATTGCTGTCTCTTTGTAGATAAAATGGACTTTCATAAGCTCTTGTTTTTCATCGTTGGTTTCCAGGAAATATTTTCATCAGAATGCCTTGTTCAAGGCTAAATCCAGCTCAGAATAAAATACATCCAAAAAAAAATAGTTTTAAAGATTTATTGTATTGTATTTCATGGGAAATATTGCTATTGCAAAAATACATTGTAAGTTGTAACCTTGAATGTTTACAAAGATAGTTGAAAATTAATGTAATAGCCTTATTTTCCCAAATAGATAAGCTACTTTAACTTTGGTATCTGTGCAATATTTTCTATGCAATTTTCTTAGGAATGAAATAACTAGCAGTTACAGTAAATTATTTTTTATTTATATTTATCATTCAAACATAAACTATATGGTTGGGAATGCTTATTTGCAAGAACTAGAAATGCCTTTACAATTTTTATATGAATTACTCAGTTTTCACATTCTCAGATTGGTTGTTACTCACTTTTGGTGTTGCTTTAAATTACAAAAGCTTTTAGTTTGGAACTTTCATGAATATAAGAATATGTGCAGTAGAAGACACTGATGACAACCTACTTCTAACACAAGAACTGGCAGTTGCTCATTTAATGCCACTATTGTCTTGTAAATACAGACACAGAAAAAAAATCTCTGGACTAAACGGTGTCAACTGAAGACTTTCTGTACGTGGCAATCGCTTTTTTTTCCTCCTCTGGAATATTGCAAAAAAGAAAAAAAGGAAGTCTGTGTGAGTGCCAAACCGTTTAGCAATCAATGAAATAAAACCGTCTACGGGGCGAGAAGACTGGATAAGATGTGGAATGTTTGAAAAAAGATTACCCACTCATTCCAGCTGCCTCGGTCACCTGCCCAGCATCAAGTACATGGTAGGTATTTGCTCCGTGGGCTATGAACTGGTACAGAGGTCCCTCAAGACTTTCACCTACCAATCACTACCATGATGTTTTCGTGATGCTCTTAGTTAGTGTTTTGGTTCTGGCACACAATACTCAGCATCAAGACGTTTGGAGTAAAAAGATTTATTTCAGCTTCTTCAGATTTATTTCTGCCTTGGTCTCGGTCTGTTCATTGTCAAGGGCAGAAACAACTACTCACGACATCTCAAGGAGTGAATCAGACTCAGGCAAAAGCTCCTGCAAACATACCTTCTTCCAGGCTACAGATGCAGGAATTCTCCCCATGCCCAGTGGTTCACCACACCATACCAAGCCTTATACCCCGATAGTGCCCCCCCATTCAATTACAGGAGACTTTCTGGGGACATTTCAGATCCAAACTATGACAGTGACAGACAGTGATTACATAATAAAATTTCATAAGGCCCTTGCTGAATGGGTCACATGGTCTATCAGAAGAGATAAACAATAAATATGTTAAGTTAACATTTCAATTTGTTAATAATTAAGTTCAAGATCATTAATAATCGTGTAATCAATACAGATAACCTAAGGGTATTTAGCTTATATAATTATTCCAATTTATAAATTTGTACTTTTCCAAAAATATTTCAGAGGATCTTACCTTCAACCTATTCAATGTTTACACAAACCTGAAGATTAAATATTATTATTGTATTTTCCTCACACAGAATCTGGAACACATGGAGTTCCAGTAGCACTATCAATTTTCAGTAGTTGGTGTACTGGGACTCAAACTCAGTGTAAGTAATACTATATTTCATTGAGTAAAAATTTACATATGTGTGGTTATGATTTAAAATTTTCTCTAAAAGAATATGAGCATATTACATTGCAGCAGAAGTTTGTAGAGTTAGTGCTCTCTCTCTCTTTCTATATATATATATATATATATATATATATATATATATGTTTACATTTATATATTATTTATGTATTTGTGTATGTACACAAGCACAGAAAAAGTCTTCTGAAACTGAATGGCTGAAAAGAAAAAAGGTCAAATGGAGAACAAAGAGAAGGCCGCTTAAGGCAGAAATACTAACAAATGAAAAGATTCAGATTTCGTGGAAAAGTATCACCTGTGAGAAAAAATTAGCTAGGCATACACACCCCTATAAGAAGACCAGTGCTTAGAAATTATGCACATGTAAGCATTATTAGCTAGATATCAAACTGGGCTGGCAGGTACATCCTAGACCAATTTTCTTTACAGTTACAAACTCACCTTCTGAGAGGATATTAGCTATGCTATTTAATATCATCTATATTATCTATGCAATAGGATGGCAGAGTTTTACATTTATGAATCAGACAGAAGCAAAATAAAGGTACAATCCTATGGACATGAGAAGTATGTCTTTTCTAAGGCTGTTTGAGTTCTTCTGGCTTTCAGAAACTTACATATCTTCATGAGTATTTTCTGTTTCTCTGTATGTTCCACTGCTAAAAAAAAAAAAAGTGTGATCAGGCCTCAAATCAAATTGCAGCTCATATCTGTACTCAAAAGTCATGACAGACAAGAATTAAACTATGGTTTATTCTCCTCTGGCTGCTGTAAGGGAATATTTTGACCTGGACCTTGTGAAACTGCAATGATTTGTTTTTGGACTGTTCTGCTAGCTTAAAGTCCAAGGTCAAGGTGCCAGCCAAGTTGGTTTCTGGTAGTGTCTGTTTCTTATTGTACAGAAAGTGGTCTTACATGTTCCCTCAGTTTTTTTTTTCTTTGTATCCTGCATATGCACACTCCTTCCTTCCTTCTGTATAAAGATCCACAGTCCAAGTGTATTAGCTCCCTGCTTATCACTTTATTTACACATGAGGGACCAGAAGAGTCCCGTCCATCGCACTACTTCGATCTGTCTGTCCATCTACTTCCTGGAAGCAGCTCTTCTACAAATCTTCCAGGAGAAAATTTTGATAACGGAAGCCCTGGAAACAAATTGCAGCCCGACAACAAAAGCTGCATGCAGGGCTAAGCTAATTTCCAGCGCTACCCTCAGCCATCAATGCATTAAAGGATATTACATTCCTCAGCTATAACCTCTTTCGTGTCTGCTATGGTTGGATCACTATATTTGTAAAAGTGAGGCAGAGGAGTCAGAGATGATTAAGTCAATCACACAGCCACAAAGACATACTTCTCCACGACTTCTGTAAAATAATTGGAGTCGTTTACACCTCCAGAGTGATTCCAGTTAAAATTTAAAATTAATGGGACTCTTCATGGATGTTCTGAAATATATATTCATTCCTTAGAATCCCTAAACCTACAAAATTTGGTACCTTCCTATTTAAATATATCTCTGGTGTTTGCATGAATGAAGAGACCTCAGATACTAACCTTGCTACCCCAACCAACTGGTTGGTCTGAGCTTTAAAATAGTTTTTCTTCTTAGCACAAATACTTGACATGCACAGCTTAAAAGTAATAAGATTTGGGTTGGTTCATGGTTTTAGAAGCTTTTCTCTATGGCTGGCAGACTCAAAGGCCAAACCAGTTGGTGGGCAGGCATGAAAGAGGAAATCTGCCCAAGCTGGAATAGGAAACAGAGAACAGTAAAAGAGACTCTAGAGAGGAAGGGGCCAAGTACAAAGCATATTCCCCAAAGGCGGGACTTCCTGACTCACTTCCTCCAAATAGGCCCCACCTTCTGATAACACAGTAAGCTAGAAACTGACCAATGAGTGTCTTAGTTACTTTCTCATTGCTGGGACAGAATGCCCAACGATCACATCTTTAGGAGGAAATATTTATTTTAGCTTCCAGTTTCACAAGGCCACAGTCTATTTTCCGGTTGGTTAGCTAGGAAATGGATTACATGGCAGGGCTGGATCTGGGGCTGAGTCCAGAACTGGGTCTGGGACTAGAGCCAGATCTGAAGACTGAGATCTTCATGGTGTGGCAGAACAGAGATGAGACTGGAAGGAAGGACAGAACCAGCACGTGTCCCATGAGGACAAACCCTACGCCTCCTCCCCTTCCAGCCAGATCCCACCTCCCAACATTATCCATCAGTACATGGTCACCGGGAAACACTTCAGATCCAAACTACAACATTCTGCCCATAGCCCCTGAAAGACTCATCTCTAACTCCTTAAACAAAATGCATTTAGTCCTTTTCCAAGAGTTGCTGAAGTCTTAACAGTTTCAACACTGTTGAGAACTCCAAGTACAAAGTCTCTTCTGAGACAAGAGGCAAACTCTCAGCTACTAGCCCCTGTGAAAAACCAAAGAATTAGGGACTTCCGACATACAATAATACAGGTTAGACATTCCCATTCCAAAGGGGAGGGATAGAAGGATAAGAGATTATTGGACCACAACAAACTCTAAACTCAGAAGGGCAAGGATTAAATCCTGTGATCTCATGTCGAGAACATGAAGCAAACTGCAGCAAGCTATGAAATCCAAGGGACTTGAGTGGCCCCACACCGACAGCATCGCTGCGGGCTGTAACTTCCGTCTTCTCTCTTCCAAGCTTTATCCTCTTGCAGCCTGCAACCTTTCTCAGCAGATAATCAATGCTCCTGCCTTCTTCAAATCTCTGAATCCTCCACTGGAACCAGGATTCTCCTTTACAACTTCGTGCATTGCCCTCCCAGGGCACATAGTCTGGCAGCTAAGGCTTTCCTCTGAAATCTGAGAGGAAGCCTCCATGAACCCACAAGTCTTGCACTCTGCACACTTGTAAAGCCAGAAGACTTGGACGTCACCAACTTCTGCCACTCCCTTGAGCAGAAGTCTTGCTCCCTTGAACAAACACTGTGTGTGTGTGTGTGTGTGTCTGTATGTGTGTGTGTGTGTGTGTGTGTCTGAGTTCTTAAATGGTTGAATTCCAGGAGGCTGGACTTTGGGCGTGCTGGTTTTCCTTTGGCCCCGGGACACACTTCTCAGAACCAAGTCTTTTGCTTCTTTACCCTTGAGTTCATGAAGGATGCTGTCTTGTTGACTTTTGAGATGCCCTTGCTTCTTATGGTCCTGAGCGTCAGTACTTGACTTCTTTTTAGTGCTAATCTCCTACCTTTCCTGTGTTCTTTGGCCACCACTGCAGTCCGAATTGGCCTGGACTGCAAACCTTTTATGTGATTTTCTTTTCTGCTATTTTTTTTCTGTCTTTTGTCATAGATTTGCCAAAAGGCCACAAACAGCAGTCATGTGACAGTGCGCTGATTTAAGATTTCCTCCACCAGATTAGATTAGCTAGTTCATTACCCTTAATCTCAGTTTCCGGCAAAGTCTCTGGACAGGTCTAAATGCCAACAAACTTTCTGCCAGAGCATAGCATTAAACCGCTTGGCAGTGCAATTCTCCTTCCCATCTGAAACTTCTTGAGCCTGGCCTTTTCAATCCACACTTTTATTAGTGTTCTGGTCCTTAGAGCTCCGGCCAGAATCTCCCATCAAGTTCGGCTCAGAGCACTCCAAGTCTTCTCCAGCTCACATCCGCAAGCCTTTCAAACTCTTACCACAAATCAGTTCCACAGACTTCCAAACCACAAGGTTAGGCGAAACCACAGCAATATTCTCATTTCTCGGGTATCAATTTCTATCTTAGCTACTTTCTCATTGCTGGAACACCTGCTATCCATCACCTTAGAGAGGAAAGACTTATTTTACCTCACAGTTTCAGAAGGTCACAGTGTCTTCGTGGGTGGGCAGCTGGGAAATGATGGAATCACATGAAAGGCCAGGCTAAGCCATCTATGTGGTTGATGCCCTCACAATTTAATCACCTATCCAAGTGTCTTAATCATCCCAGATGAAAATCAAGATTAATGGACACACTCCCGTGAGAACGTCAGTCTCTGTGACTTGTAATGCTCAGTTTACCTAGGGATACTTTTCAGAACCTCCTCAGCTACCATGTAATCATTTTGTCCGGAATTCATTATTCCAGAAACAAGGGGTTATATTATCCACTGAGTGATCTCATAGGGACACAATATTTTGTCTCTAGGATTTCTTATCTTCTTTTCCATAATGTCATTTGGTGTGCATTAACACATGATACAAAGATCTTGCCACCCAATGTCAAAAATCATCATTACTCTTTTTGCTGCCAATAATGAGATTTTCTACACCAGTAATATATACTTATATACTTACATATTTACACACCACTTTATAACTGGATTAGTACAGTTACTTACACCTGCAATTGAATTCTAAAGTAGCAGGGTATAATGAGTTCAGTCTATAGTGTGTTTATTATAAGATTTCCTATGATTCAGATACAGTTTGTCCCTAAGTATTAATGGGCTAGAAGCTTGATGGTGTTGACATGGTAGAGCTTCAAGGAGTAGAGCCTAGTGGAGTTTCATTAGGCCATTAAAGAGCTTGTCCTCAAGAGAACTTTGTGTAGCTCTCAAGAAATCTCCATTGGTTATCTTGGGAAAGAGTTCAGCCAGAGCCCGCCTTTCAAATCATCCTTTGCCTTCTTGTCTCTGGTGTGCTTTCCCTATGGCACCGGCCCTAACCATTGTGATGTCATTTCCTTTGAGGGCTTCACCAAAGCTGACCCAATAGCCACATCAGTCCTGACATACTCCAAACAATCAATGGGTTTTATATGATATATCTTTATTTAAATTCTCAAAATAATTGTTTAAGTACTTACTATACTCATTTTGATGGAAATAGTATGCAAAATAGAAAAGATCTATGGCCAACTCTCAGCAATATATTTTTATGAGGAAGAACTGATTAAAATTATTTTAAAATGTAAAAGTAGAGCAAATATATGATAAATATAAAATTAAACTCATATGTAAAATGAAGTATATAATTGAAAGAGTAATTTACATAATGATTCAGGTTCAATTTCCTGAGTAAATTAAAATCAGAGAAAGCAGTACCCGGTAGCAGCTGCATTTTGGTTCATGGAATTCGCTTAGCTTCTCTGGTACAAATTCGTATGTACTCAAATGAGTCTATCTGAGAGAAATTTCTAATGCTATCTGGTAAGTTTCTGAGGGATTCATTTATTTAGCCAACCACATCAGTAAAACCTTAGCAACTAGTACAATGAGAATTGTAGTAACCAAACAATCAACACATATATTTGTTCATCTAAAAGAACAAAGAAATTTTAAATATAGATAGAGCCATAGATGTGCGGATGTGCATATATATATATATATATATATATATATATATATATATATATATATGCATAAAGCACAGCATAGATGTAAATTAATGCATATATGAATTCTTTTACGAGTTTAAGGCAAGAGTAAATTATAGAACAAGCTGGAAACATATACTGATTCTTTGCTCCACAGTAGAGTGGCTTTATGATTTCAAAGGAGAGAAAATATTTTTAATGATTCAAGCACTTATAAAATTTTAGAAATTATAGGAATCAAAATATGATTCACTGAATATGAATATTAGAGAATTTTTTAAATAGTGTTTTTCATAAATGTTTTATGTGTAGTAGAATTTTAGCACATTTTTAAGACAACTGAAAAGTACATGTTTTTGTACACGGATGACATATGTTAGTGTTGTCCCAGTGTCATTTGTTCATCCTCCTATTGTCTTTCTGGGAGATTATATCAAACTAAATTCAGAAAAAAAATGTATTCAATACTATTAAGGGCAAGGAAAATGCACGTAGGATACAAGTTGATATCCTCAAAGGGCACATCTTAGTATTTTGAGCTCAGTTTGATTCAGCAAACTTTTCCAACCTCTTCCATGTCACAGACATTTGCTAACATTTAGGGGAAAAAAAGAATTGCTCAATGATGAACAAAATGAGAGGAGGTCGTAAGTGATATTTCTGGTTATTACCACTAAGAAACATAATTTGCAAAGCACCCACTTTAAAAGCATGTACAGTACATTTTTATTACCTCCCAGTAGAATAATGTCTAACATGATACTTAAACAAGATACATGAACAAACAAATGTGTGTTAGAAAAAGAAAAACAGAATCCAGGAAAAGAAATTCAATCCAGAAGTCTGGCAGACGGCAACACAGAGACATGTCTGTTACACTAGTGAGTCAAGTTTTTAGATGTTCGAAAAGAAAAGAGGACAGAAAAAATATACTCTTGCTAACAAACAAGGAGGGACATAAAATCAACGAGCCATTGAAAATGGGTTAGATACAGCTCTCATTTGTTAAAGAGAAAAACAAAATGAGGAAATTTGCAAATTTGAGAAATAATGACAGCCTCGTTACGGTACCTATTGATGAAGTGTAGGTAAAAGGATGCGAGCCACAGAGACTGGATAAGGAGCTCACGGTACAGTTGGGGCGGAGTGCCTAAGGAGGCGCCCTTAGGATGCATCACCCCCCGCCCCACTCAAATCACCTTTCACGGCATAAAAGGAGTGAACAATGCATGCTTGAAGATGGTAGGAGGAAGGCGCCCACAGCTGCTGTTAGAAACATGGAAAGCTGAAAACAGCAATAAAGTAAAGGAATATAATAAAAGCAATTTGAAATGTAGGTCAAAGTAAAATTATCTTTGCAAAACTAATAAGGCATCTAAGACTGCAAATGAGAGAAGAAAAGCGAATGAAATCCCAAATTATCATTGAAGGATCACTTCTTAAACATTTTTGTGCATATTTCCTTTTTCTTCAGTCTCTTCCACGGAATATGTTCTTTCCAAACACTGCCAACTCACACTGGTGTCAGGATAATGACTTTTCTGTGCACTGGCTGTCTAGATGAAAGAAACACAGGTCCAATTCTCAGTTCTAGGAGCCTGAATGGTATACTTCTTAGCTATCATTATTAAAACATGTAATTTCTTAATCAAAGGGAATCCTAGAGCCATATATCCAGTGGTGTTCTGTGAGTGAGAAGGAATAGAAATCACCAAAGAAAGACTTCAAAGAATATCTCAAGAAAGAGGGAAAAAATCAGAAAAAAAAAAAAGATAGCACAGGTAAAGAGAAGGCAGAATTCCAAGAAACTCTGAAAACCTTGCCAAGCAACGTGGAAAGGTCAAATAAGACAACATCAAAGAAGCTGCCATCAAATTAAGCAATTTGAATGTCATCAATAAAAATTGAGAAATAGAGATTGTGTTGTGTCAACAACATACTCCAGAGAACAGGGAGTAATGAGTGACTTTTTTTTTTCCTTTAAGGAAATAGCAAATATACATGACTTTTCCAAGAAGGTAAATCCTGGTCAGAAAAAGTGAAATAGGATGGTAACAGAAGAAAACCATAACAGACAGAAAGGTGTCTCAAAATTGGTGATATTTTCTGAAATTAGAGAAAGTAATCAGAAAGGAAAGACCTAACTATTGCTTTCCTACTAATTTACCATGACTTAC
Source organism: Ctenodactylus gundi (assembly GCA_004027205.1). Taxonomy (NCBI): domain Eukaryota; kingdom Metazoa; phylum Chordata; class Mammalia; order Rodentia; family Ctenodactylidae; genus Ctenodactylus; species Ctenodactylus gundi. The sequence continues at coordinate 198,796 of PVKB01002757.1, read as the reverse complement.
ATCAGAAGCCAGACTCTGATCTAACCTTTGCCTCTCCATCTACCCTGCCATACAGAGACACTCACTAATTCTCCAAACCCAATTTTGTTTTTACCAAAATTAAAATAAAAAAGAAGAAGCCACCAAAAGAAGGAGGAGGAGGAGGAGGAAAAGAAGCAGCCATCCTCTTGGTAAAATTGCTGATGGGTCCACTGAGTCCATGACTTGGGTAAATGACGGTCTTTCCTTGTTGCTATGTCTGCCCCTGCCTCGCGGCACTGTCTCCATGCCTGGGCACATCATTCTTCGCCTTCTACTCTAACTCTGATGTTTTTACCTACTACACTAGGTAGACTTTCTCTAGAGTGGGAAATCCGACTGTTCCCTCAGTTTCTACCCTAGTAGATGCCATGTCATGGTGGATAAACAAGCTGTCAGAATAAGTGAATGAACTAATGCAGAGATAATACTGCTTTTCTCACCATGCAGAACTGTTGATGAAAATTTGATCTCTGAGTCAAGATAAGGATTCTGGCAAAACTAATAAGAAAAGATGAAAAAGCAATAGAAAAAGACACTAAATAGGAATCCAAAACTAACAAGTAGATTTCACTGGCAGAGTAGCCAAACAATCAAAAAAGATTAGTCTATAAAACAGGGTGTTCAGGAGCTGGAGGACAGACTCTCACTATAAACAAGAACTCATGAATTTACAAGTTTTCTTTCTTTTCTTCCTGTGAACCTCAGTAAGTGTGTTAAGGGATTGCTTCACAGTCCAACAATAGATTCAGACTAAAGAGCTAAGAGGAATTCTTTTTCTTTAAATATTTTGTATGTTGAAAGAGGTGTAAGGATTTACTGAAAAGTTTCTTCCAGTGGTTTCAAAGGAGACAGTTTTGAGAAAAGTCACATACAAAACATAAATGGAAAAAAATTGAAAACACAAAACAGATAGCAGTACAAAAAAATAAATCTCTAAAGTGGTTAAGACATAACGTTTTATAATAGAATTGAAAAAAGTATTTGTCATCTTTTTTATTCTATCTCTTGTTCAGTAGTAAACAATAAGGACATTATTGTGCTCTGGATCTAGAATGTCCTCCAAATTCAGGTATTATGGTTTATCTATGGAACTATGTGCTTTTAGGAGTTAGGATGCTGGTCTGGAAGGGTGGATTATGAGTGTCTGGTGGCTTGTAGTTTGTGGTGGTAAACATGCATGTGGTAGGTTATGGATTTCGGGTATATGGTGGAATTAGGGACTTCAACCTAGAAAGGGCAGGAAACTGAGGCGGGACTCCGAAGGGGAAGATCACCGGGAAGGGACCTAGAAGGCTGTATGCTACTCCTATCTTCCACCTGAGACTTGGCTTCCTGCTCTGCCGTGCCGTGAGGACCTGTTTCTCGGGCTCCAGCCCCACTATGGGACTCCCCCATTTTCCAGCCACCCATATTTGAGTAGACAGACTATGACTTTCTGAAACTGTGAGGTGAAGTAAATCTTTCCTTCCTCAAATTATGGATGTCAGGTATTCTGTCCAAGCAATTAAAAAGGAATTAAGACAAAAATCAAGGTCCTTGCTAACATCAGAATATCTGTTTACCTGTATGGCCATCGGCATGGCATGTTTATGACCTTAAAATCATATGTAATATAGTTTCAGGTTACTTAGGCATTTGTCATCCACAGGATACAGTAGACATAATTCTAAGAAGAATGGTATGAAAGTGCAGAGCAGGCACAATATTGAATAAGCCAATGATCAAAGTCATCTGCAGTAAAGGGATCTTCACAATCTCATCTCCATCCACAAAAGAGCTCCTCCAGCAAAAACAGAAATAGTCATAACTCTTGTCTTGTAATCACAAAATAGCTGAGATTATAGCTGTTGTTACTGATGTTCATGAGTATGGATAACACTGAAAATAATCTGGCAAATATTATAATCATATTGGGTGTATGTGAACTAAGACTCTAATTTTGACTTTCAATTATCTGCAACTAGTTAAATAGTCTCCCTGTGTTAAGAATATTCAAGCAAAAACCTGTTCAACTGATTAAGAAATAAAAATACAAAAATTATTTGTTAAATTTTTCACATCTTTTCACTTCTAACAATGAAGAATATTCAATTCATTTCCTGGAGCATAATAGGATGACTCATTTTTGTTATTCTCTTCATAGCATTGAGAGATGCCTACGTAATTGGGAAAGCTCAATTTGAGACCTGTCTGTAAGAGTGTGTTCAGAGATTCAGCTAACTAAGTGGGGAAGCCCACCCTCAATGTGGGCAGTAAGTCTCAAAGTCCAATAGGTTGGAACAAAAAAAGGAAAAAGCAACCAAAAGCTCTCCTGATGGGGGATCCTTCTTGAACAGGTGCAGTATATACAGCAGTCACATCTGGACATCAGATTCCAGGCTGCCAAGGCTCTGCACTTGAATCTGTGCCTATTTCCTTCTAGGATTCCCTAATTTTTGACCTCTGACTGATGCTGAGTCATGGGCATTTCCCTTGTTCAGAAGTTGCTGCTGGTTGGACAGTGGAGGCATGGATTTTGTGGCTCAGGAGCCTAGAGATGCTATTGCGTTGCTATTCAATTTTTAATTGTTGTGATGCAGTCATTGAATCTTCTCATATTCCATTAATCCTATTACTCTGGAAAACATTGAAAAATAGCAAAACTGAAGCCAATTCCCATATTTGCTTAAAAATCAACACTAAGTCATGGAATACCATGTGTTATTTTTATCTCCCATTTTATTGATATGTACAAGCGCAAAATTTAAGCATTATAATGAAGTTGAGCATTTTGTGTATCTACGTATCTTGTCTAGGTGATAAGTACTTTCCCACTCTCCTTTTGTCCCTCCCCCTACCCATCCCTCGCACACCCTCCCTGCCCCCCCCCCCCCCCCGTTTCACTTTGTTTTTTAAGTTCCATAAGAGTTGTGGTCTGGGTTTCTCATATCAGAGAGACCATTCAATGCGAAAGAGGCCAAAACAACACACAAAAGAGATATACGTATACTCATATTCATAACAGCACAACTAACAATAGCTAAATTATGGAAGTCACCAAAAGACCCATCAACAGACCAATGGATACACAAATTGTGGTATTTATACACAATGGAATACTATGCATCTATAAAGTCCAACAGCGTGGAGGTTTTCGCAGGCAAATGAAAGAAATTTGAGAGCATCATGCTTAGTGGAGTGAGTCAGAAGCAGAAGGTGAAACATCATTTGTTATTTTAACTTAATGTTTGTAATGTAGTCCAGCAACTATTGAAATTAACATGATGAAAAACATCATGAGGTCCTATGTGTTACAAAATAGTTTAGAATGTGTTAGGATTCCAGGTGAACCTTATTTTTGACAGAATCCTTTTATCATCATATCCGTAGTTCATGTCTCTGAACACTTCCTGTACAAATCAAGGGGAAAACTTCATACCACAGGTACCACAGGACACTCAGTAAACTGACCTGGCACCACTCCTGACTTTATCACTTTAAGAAATGTCTAGGAATTTCTGAATGATTGAAAAACAATACCAGGAAACGTATCTACACAAAAGCTAGGCCTTCCTTTGACATACCTTAAAGCAGACAATGTCCAGACTTCAATGCCTGCAACAGAAAAGAAACGTCCTTGAGTCTCAATGTTTTTTTCTCTTTTGCTCACACCCTCTTATCGCCTTGCATCGCTTTGTCCTGAAGAAATGTAAATGGAAGAGAGAAGAACACATATAGACCTGAGGATGTATTCAAAACCACAGCCAGAAATCCAAAATGCACCTCAAGTCTGCAAACCAAAACTCCAGCCAAGACAAAGGAAAGGCAGGTAAAATCGTGCATCGTTGGACGGGGCTCTATTCAAAACATTTGCTTTCTGGAGAAGCGGTAGGCAAGCAGAGAAGCAGTGTTGAGCTGATAGCAAGATACTGAGCCTCTCTAGCCTCCTTCTCCATTAGAGCTGTTCTTTTGACAGTTGTATGTAATTGCAGAGGGGAGAAACAATTGGAATTATAGGCCCCAGTTTCTTCCAAAGATATGAATTTCTGTCCCAAAGTAAGTAAGACCGAGAGGAAACCCATAAAGGGTAGTCAGCAGAGATCTTTTCAGCCCAATGTGTGTGCACAGGGCTGCTCTGTCCTCATCTTTGGTGTTAGAGTGTTAAAAGATTTGAAAGGTTTTTTTTTTTCTTGATCTACTTTTTCTATCAGTTCCTCACAGGGGGTGACTATGAGACACCGTGATGAAGGAAGTTGTTATCTCTAATGGCTCTGAAAGTTGTTAACTTTAATGGATTAGAACTGGATGCGTGTTAAACGTAGTGATTTCAGGTATCAGGGGAATTGAGTAAAAGACATTTTAAGCTCTGGATGGAATTTCAGAGTTCAAATCACATTAATACCATCTGATCAAAACTACTAAAAGAACAATCCAAGCACAAATCCTGCCATTGCCCTCAGCTCCCAGGATTCAAAGGAAGGTTGACTCACTGTATCTCTGATTGAATATTAGGTTTGGATTTGGGTAACTTTGAGTGAAATTCAGAATAATTTCCTCAATTTCTTTAATACTGTGTATTTTGTTATATTTTCTTCTTGAAAGTTAAGTAATTGGCAATTATAGATCCATGCATTTATAATTTACACATCTTTACAGAGCATGGAGACATTTTAAGAGCTTATTGACTTAATCAGAGAACTATAAAATTACCATAAACTCCTTTTCTTTGGAGAACAAATGCTAAAATTACATAATTATACGCAATCTACAGTTGAGGTCAAATGTCCAGGTCAAAGTCACAGTCATGTGCTGAGTCATTAGAAAAGTTAAAATTTTCATAGAATTTTTAACAAAAGAACTAGAAGGCCATTTCTTCAATCACAACTCTCATCACCATCCTTCTATAATAATCACCATCTTCTTCCTCAAAACAGAATTATTCTTAGAAGGGAAACAAAAAAAGAAGTGAGAATAACCAAAATCAGTGTCAGTGGGAGAGCTGGCAGAAGGAAGGGAGCCCAAAGCTTGTGTCAGTAAGTACAGTGACAATAGTAAAACTTAGGGCCTCATTACAAAGACACACGGAAAGACACAGCTATGTAACTAAGTCATATGTGCATGTGTGTGTCTGTCACCAAAAGGATTGCTTTCTTAACACGGGAGTACAAGGATTCACACCTTTGTCTAATTGGTGCATCCCCAGATAAAGGCTGAAGGATTTTAGCTCCATCAATTTTTACCCAAATCTATCCACTCTGAGTCTTAGGGTACCGTGTTCCTACCAATAGTCATACCATATTTGGAGAGAATTCAAGGATAGAACCAGGGAAGTTATGGCCATAAAATTAACCTAGGAAGTTTAAATACACTAGGCTAGATTTGATGAACTTAACGGCATTGGCAATGTTGAACCTAAAAAGGTCCCTCTTTTCTGCACACCAGTCATTCCAGGTTCTGAAAGATCTTCTCTCTGAAATGACATCTACTTTCTACTTCAGATTGAGTGGCCATCTGTTCAGAGAAACTACTGACCTATTGTACTCTTCACCCAGAAAAATCTATTCTCTTCCACAAAATTAACACAGCCCTGGGAGAGTCTTTTGCTGAGGAATGAAAAGTGAAGCACAGCTTCACAGCTATGTGACCTCAGAACTCCCGGACGAAACCGTGGGGCGGCGCCAGCGATCCACAAACAACATCCAACTGCGTGAGCTGAGTTCAACTCAGACCCCCCAGAGCTCGGTGGCAAATGTATGTACAGAAACTCTTTATTGCTGTGAACTAACGATGACAAAAATGATGTTGAATAAACTTAATGTTTATTCTTCAAAGTACCAAAGCTGATTGCTCCTTACTACAAGCTAACATGTTACTTGTCAGTGTTTCATCTTCTCTTTCTTCATGTAATTACATGTGTAGTACCTTCTCACAGTTTTCACATGCTATGCCTCTAGAGGCTTTGTGTTTAGTGAGCGGATGCTTAGAGCTCACTTCATCTCTTAATCTGGCATGTTTCTGCCTACTTTATATAGCAGTGCTTACAGTAATAGATTTAACCAAAATCTTTTCTTTATAATATATTCTTTTAAAACTATGTGCATAAAGGCATGACCTGATTTTTACTTACCAAGAACTCAACAATATTTTTTTTTAATTCTAGGGTAGGATTCAGTTAATTACAATATAGCATGTTCAAAAATTCATAAAATTATTAAGTATTTTAATCTGTGTATAATTTACTTGCTATATTTAAATTTGTTTTAAATAATGTGCTGAATGCATATTACTATAGACTATCTTAAGAGACATTTGCCCTAAATTTTGCAAAATCTTAAATGATTAATTCTTGTAGTAGTCTTCTTTTGTGCCGCAGAAAATGACTCCAAGTTTGTTGAGTTAAAACCCAAATTACTACCCTACAATTTCCTAAGTCCAAAAGTGTCTCATTGGGCTGAGATCAATTTTTTTAATAAAGCTTTGATGTTTTCTGGATCTTGGAGGCAAGTGTGTTCTTTGCCACTTCTAACTCCTAGACAGTTCTAATATCCATTAGACTGTAACGTTTTCTTAATCTTTGAAGCCAGCAGCACGGAATCTCTTTCGTGCTCCATTCTCTCTGGTTCTTTGGAGCTATAAAAGATTCTCCGCTTCTGTAGACTCATATAATTAGCGTGGGCCCACCCGGATAGCCTGGCATAATTTTCTCATCTTGAGATTTTTAGCTTTAATTGTATCCGCAAAGTCACTTATCCCAAGTAAGTTAGTATATTCAGAGGTTTCAGGATTAGGGAATCTTATTTTACCTGTTGTACCCTAACTACCTGGACAATGTTGTTACCAATAACTACCTAATCATGAAGAAATAAATCACTGATATTTTGTTACAAATGAACATCCAAGTTAAGCTTCCAAAGCTGATATGAGGCTGCCATGATTTTTGAGAAAAAAAATTTATTTAACAAATACTGTAAGTAAGCTAATCAAAGACATAGGCATAAGTGATTACGATGTTCTAGATTCCAGAATCAAAGCCCATGATACTAAGTGACCTAAGGAGGGACTTGCTGCAAATTTCTTCCACGTTGTATACATACAAAACCAGCAGAGGCCCAGATGGCACTTCACATTATTTTCCTTCCCAAGGATACCCTCAAATCGTGTCCCCCAATTTTCCTATACCTCTTGTTGTAAATTTGCTTTTGCCATGGGCTGGCTAGTATTCTTCCAAAGTTTGTTCATTGAGATCTTAAAGTTCACCACTTCGGAAGTGACTATGTAGAGACAGGGTCTTCAGAGATTAGAACACAGGGTGGTGACACAAGAGACAGCTCATGTGAAGACAAATTGTAGATAACCAGCAACAGACCAACCTCCGGAACACACTTTATTGGCACCTCAGTCTCAGGCTTCTGACTTCCACACCGGGAAGGAATACATTTCTGCTATTTATGTTTTTCAATCTACAGTACTTTGCTATGGCTGCTCTTGCAAACTAACACGAAAGGGCTCACTACAATAATAAATTCCAGAAATGTGACAAAGGAAATGTTTTTCCACAAGTCCTTATCTCTTAATCTATTTCAAAAGCACAAGTCTTGAGCTGTTTTTTTTTTTTTTTTTTTTCATTACAACTTCCCATGTCCTAGAAGTCTCCTTAGGATGAAAACGCAACATTCAAAGTGACACACAAACACATGTGAAGGCTTCCCTGCGGTAGCACATGCACAAATGGCTTTCCACCTCTGGGAGATTTCAGAGAGTGCAAAGTGTCACTCAGGCCACAGAATAGGCCTCAGAGAATTCCCTCTGGAGGCTCTGTTGTGTTGCTTTTTATGTTATTGCCTTGCGACTTGATGAGATGTTTACTTCAAAATTTTACTTTATAATTCCTGCATTTTGGCTGCTATTTGGCCAATCAGAAAAGTTGTTGCAACAATGGGATAGGAAGCCCATCTGGTATCAAGAAGAGACCGATGGGGTTGTAGGTTGGCTCAGCAGTAGTGCATGTGTTTCGCATGTGTGACACTGTGGGTTCAATCCACAACACACACACGTACACACACATACGTACACACACACACACACATAATTATCATCATAAAATTGTAGCTCACACAACACATCTTTATCAATATACTCGGGGATTTTGTGGCACAGCAATACCACACTAAGAATTTAATCAGTAGTCAGAAAATATAAAAATTTAACTGCAGTAGCTCATCACTACTGTCATAATGAACAACTCATACATTTACAGTGGCCAGAGCTGGGGATGGAGAATCTGGAAAATGGGCCACCTTCTCTATTTTGCTGCATTTAGCTTTGCGACGTAGCCGCATGTTCAATCATTCTCCTGTTCATTAATCTCTTTGTAGAAAGGGTGTGCTGCAAAACATCTTTATTTTTGAAAAGGTTTATATTGCAATGCTTTTATTTGTAATTAATAATACTATTGAATGCTACCCACATTAACTATTACAGCGCTTGCCTTTTATTCCTTTATTCCTTTTATCCCTTTATTGTGTGGACAGTGCAGATTTCATCTTAACCAGATCACTCTTTCACATAGAGTGTTCTATGCGAGTGCACGTCTAGCATGACGGTAGGCAGTGCAGAGTCTCCCACCGCCATCATTCAGACCCTGCATTCCCTGTATGCACTGATTCGTTCACTGATTTACTTAACAGACACTTATTAGACATATTATTGACTACAATTTTAATAATCAGTGCCCTAAACTGAAAATGACCGACTTGAAGCTTTTATTCCTGATGATAAATACTAACGAAATAGTAGAGGATAAAGAAATAGAGACACAAGAGATCAACTATGTCATTGTTAGACCAGCTGGCCAACAGGTTCCTTGTGTTAAATTACATTCCAGGTGGAAATTAACCATCCTAGATACAACCAAATGACATGCATGTAGCACAGGATCCAAACAAGCAAGATCAGATTGGAGACCCAACAGCGACCAAAGTTTGCTGAGGACTCCTCAAGTAATAGCATCTTGCGCAGGAGGTTTGACTACTTTACATACAATTGAAGAAACAATATAACTATTCTAATGACTGCATAAGGCTTAACATACACATAACGGGAGCAAAAGTAAAGACTAATTTTCCCTGGTGAATTAGAGCTTTATGGAAAAGATAACATTTCACTGGAATTTGACCTAAATAGGTTTTGACAAGTTAATGGAATAGGCTGAATCTATGAAAGAGTGTTTGCATATGGGAATTTCTCTCCCTATTTCTCTCTCTCTTTTTCTTTCTCTCTCTCTCTCTTCCCTTTCTCTTTCTCTGTGTTTGTGTGTGTGTGTGTGTGTGTGTGTGTGTGTGTGTATATGTAGCAGGCATAGTAACCCACATAACCCACAGGATAATTATAGGAATGATTGGTAGGCTGACTTTATTGAATATGATTCATGCAGACGGATATTAAATTAAAAACCTGGTTTTAAAAAGCAATTCATATTGTCAATACACAGCATATTTAAGAAATGAGTATGAGTTTCAGTGAGGATAATATAAAATACAGCAAAACAATAAGTTAAGAAATGAGAGAAATACGAATAATTTTATTTTAGAAAGATTGTCTCTATATATTTTTTAATTTATTGGGAAAATGATATTAATATTTATTTAATTGGATTATGTAAATCAATGCTTTCACTAAATTTCTCATGACCCTTAAAGGAAATTTTACTGATACATTATAGTATTAGTTTAGTTTTGTTTATGATCATATTATGTCTTCTATTACTGATTGGCGCCTTTTAAGATTTTCATCTAACCAACACTTGTTCCAGCACCCATTCTGTCATAAGAACACATCGCGTTTTTGGAAGTTTCTTTTCATTCTCTCTCTCTCTCTCTCTCTTTTTAATTTGGTTCATTTTGCGAGTGTGTGTATGAGTGTGTGTGTATGTGTCTGTGTGTATGCACACATGTGTGTGTTTCATCTCCCTCAGTCAGGTAACTGTGTATGGTTGCCGTTTAGTCTTCCTATTTCTAGTTTTTTCTCTAAAATCTCTTATATACCTTCTGGAGAAAATTAAAGTCTACATATGCACAAATTTTTATTCCTATGATTATCATCATCTATACATATTCTGTCTGCATACATAAGAGAGAATTTTCAAGCAATGTCATTGTGTTTTTTTCTTGTGTATTTCTAGTAGAACACCATACACATAAATGAGGACACTGATAGGAATTCACTGAGCGAAACTGAAAAAAATGCGGTATTTGCTAAAGAATATTTAAGTTTTCCTTCTTCGTGTTGAGAGTATGGTTATCTTGCAATAAAACCAATTTATTTCACTTATTCAATATTTATTAAATATTATCTTAGTCTATCTGTGATGTTTTAACAAAATACCTGAGACACTAGAAGTTATAAAGAGAAGATATGTATTTACAATTTCAGATCTAGAAAGTCTAAAATTAAGGCACCACCAAATTGGATGATTGGCGAGGACTCTGCTTCCCAGATGGTGTCTTTTTGTTGCATCTTCATGTGGTAAAATATACTTTAATGAATGGCATCTCATTCATAAAGTCTTCCTGTCTTGATCACTTCCCAAAAGGCCCCAGGTCTTAATGCTATCACTTTGAGTAATTGGCTCTAAAAATCAATTTTCATAAGACACAGTATTTAAACTATAGCAACTACCTACTCTAACTCAGACCCTGGTTGTACAACATTGAAAATGATAGGTCATGTATTTGAAGTTTAGATTCATGGTAACAAATTTAGACAAGTGTCAGAAACAAACAAACAAAAAGATACATTGGAATATAAGAAATAGGAGGGTAGATGCAATTTGAAATATGATAGGATAGATATCTTTGAAATTTGATTTTAAAAATTATGAGATGATAGTACAAGCTTGGCCAATGTTAGCAAACTTTTTTGTCAAGAGAGAAAACACAAAGGCCCAGACCTGGAGAATTGTTTATTTTGGTGCATCTGAAGAAAGTTGATGAGATCATTGTTGTTGGAGAGGATTCATTAAGTGACAAAAAGGCATGGTCAAAGTGGGAATGACTTTATAAAAAGTTCTATAGCTCAAGGACTGCAGAGGGGTTATAGTCTAATGAAGCATAATGACTGTATGTATGCAAATCTTGGCCCAAAGTGTGAGGAATGAGGCAAACAGCATGGCTTCCCCTAGAGAGCCTACAGGGGAAGCAGCATCCTTGAGGGAGGCGTAGATTTCATTTAGAGTGAAGTGAAGGTTACGTTTTAGAAAAGAGCAAATTAAGTTTTATTTATGATGGCCCATAAATTTCTGAGAGCTCATTGGAGATGTTTTAGGGACTAGAAAGGGCAGAAAACAGGAGCATAATGAATGATAGAAAGAGTGGGAAAGTGATTAAAGTCTGTGCAGCGACAAAAAACTGAGGAACCTGGGAATCTTTGAAGTGGCTGACTTAAACAGATAATGTGCCTAGTGAGATTAGTTTGGTATGGTCTCTAAGCACTCAGTGATGCCTAGGCTGTCACTGTTTGGTAGTAGGTCCCATTTTGCCCTTGCTGAAAAACTTCTGGAAACATGAAAGTTGGGGTCTTATCATCAGGATGTCGCAATTACTCTACCTCTCTGATAATGATTGCTAAAATGGTAACTTTGATGAAGAAAATTGTATTTTGTTTAAGCATAAAAAGTTATAAAATAGACTTAGTTCAGTATAAAATTTTGTGATACATATAACTTTACTTCTACAGATTTTGAAATTTTTCTCAGAAATATAAATTCTAAATTCATGTTAGCTTTTGATTGGCATTTATCCTTTCTAAGATATATATTTCCAAGGGTCTACTAGAATTTGTAATCTTAGGCTCATTCTCTTAGTTTCTGTTTCATACTCTGCAGCAAGAAAGCCACCATCATTTTTCATATATAGGAACATTACATGCAAGGCTTCTAAGAAGATGCCAAGACAACTAAACGCAAAGAATTGTTGGCAGAAATGCTTAGGAGTGAACATGAGGAAAGAGAGAGGATAGGCAATTGCCCACTTGATGGGCAAATCTGAATTCTCTGAGAGACAGAAAGACCTTAGGAAGCATTATAGCTCTAGGACAGTTTGATAAGACTGATGAGTGGTTTTCCAGTCTCTGCCGGAGAAGGCTTGTATCTTCCAGGAAGAGGATGACTCTTCTGTGGTAACTGGCTAAGAGTAGCCAAGGAAGTTGTCACCTTTTGCGGGTGAGTAAAAGACTCAGAGCATGGCAGCTGAAGCTGGTAGTCAATCCAGTTCCCGAGGCAGGAAACCTGAAAATAAAGCTCTCATCTGCCATGGTAATTACCGCGCCTTTTCAAGTAAGATCATTTAAATCTAATCTAGCATAGTTCAGGACATGACATAAACGCTACAAAGACACGTGTTGATTTAAAAGAGAGACCTGGGCTGTGGGGCTCCAGAAAGCACCAAAGAACCTTTGGGCAAAGATGGGTGCTATGGATTGAGTTCTGTTACTTGAAATTCATATGTTGAAGCCTGCATCCCAATACCACAGAATGTGACTATATTTGGCCTTTAAAGACATAAATAAGTTAAAATATATCCCTGAGGGTGGGCCTTACTCCACTCTTATTTGTATCTTCTTAAGAAGAGATTAGACTGCACAAGAAAACACAAGGGATGCACAAGGGCTGTGTGGCACAAAAGGGAAGACCTGTGAGAATGCTGGAGAAGGCTCTCATGGGCCGGCCATGCAGAGCATCCTCAGGAGAAAGCAATTGGAAGACATCCTGTTCTCAAATTTTAGCTTCCAGACTGTAAGTAAATACATTTCATTTTTTTCAGCCACCCCTAGTCTGTGGTATTTTGTTATGTCAGCCCCCAAAACTAAAGATACTAACACTATCATGGTGACTCAACAGTTGGAGTTTCCCAGGCATGAGGTGACTGACTCAGAATAATATGTGTCATTGTCGTTCCAGCTGCTAGAATTTTCTTTCATTCTTTGTCGTAGCAGGTTAGATCTGTGAAGACGACACTTGGGTGAAGATTTCAGAAAGGCAAGTCTCGGGCCCTGCACACTCTTCAAAGTCATGAATAGTCTAAGAAGAGGGAAACCCAGCAGCAGAGGATGCAAGACTTAGAAAGCCCAGTGTTCACCTGTCACAGATGTGGGGTGAAGGGGATCCTTAGAGTACATGAGGGCTCCACTGAACACCTGAAGTCATATTCATAAAGGACACCAATAATGGTACACCAGTTGTGTTACAGAGGGCGCCATTTACTGAGGCACTTCCAGAAGGTTCTAAACCATAGCTGCTCATTGTAGGTGTCTAGATCTTTAAAGACTTTTTCTGGGTGCATTTCACAGACTTCATTTAAAATAAAACTTAATATGACTAAACAGGTTGGCAATTTACTTCATTTTCTTATTTAAAAATAAAAAAGTATGAAAGAATGTAATTTGTGACCTACCTTGGAGCTAAGGCATACCCTGTATATACTGAAAAAGAATCTGATTTCTTATAACTTTGCTTAAGAAGTAATACTGTTAATCTTCTAAATTTGCTGAAGCTAGTATAAATGCAAGATAATATATGAAAAATTCTTACTCCTAGCTTAATAAACACAAAAATATTTAGTTTCCTATTTTAAAATATAAGCTCTGTATAATCAAATTGAACCAAGTATATTCTTCATATATTATGCTGAAAACTACCAAAATTAACACCTGAGGCCTTACAAATAGATGCAAGTCAGAATTAGACAAATATTTTCTACCAATGTGTAAGCTAATGAATAGAGGACACTTATGTGATGGAAGTGATGTAATTTCATAATTTGTAGACTCTAAGAACAACCTTGAATTTACACACAAGGCTTACCATAGAGCAGCCACTCAGTCTTAATATGTACATTTGGGTGGGGGGAAGGAATGAGGGCTGTAAGAATAACACAGTGGTTAAAGCACTTGCCTAGCAAAAACAAGGCCCTGAGCTCAATTCCAAAGCATCACAAAAGCTGGGCTTGATGATGCACACTGTAATCCTAGCACTCAGGAGACTCAGGCAGGGAGTGAATTGTGAATATTGTGAATTTGAGGACAGCCTGGGCTATATAGTGAATTTAGGATCAACTCTGATCAATAGAGTGAGACTCTGTCTCAAGAAAAAATTATTGTCAGTTTTGGTCTATCATTTAAATTGGTCAATTCTGTTTTGAAATCAAAATCATGTAGCAGCATAACTAATTTATTAAGCAATCAGGGCCTTGTTTAAATGAGTAACTAACTTCACTAGTTGCTTTATGATTAATATTTAGGACAAAAAGGCATCTTTACTTACTGAAAAATTAGAAATAAAAGATATTTGTGTATTGATTATTCTGAAGATGAGTAGGACGAAACAGATGCTTTATACTTCTCAAAGCCCTACACTATCTGTTTCTAAATATTATCTTTTAATAATTCGATTCATATTATTTTGTAATGAATATAATACTTCAAGATGAAAATGCTTTTTTTTAGAAACATCAAAAAACATATCATGACTCCACCACTTTTTGCCTATGTGAACATTCACCACTGCTTTATTTACCTATTTGTTTTGGGGCAAAATACTCAACAACCACAGCGTTGAGGACAGAAGTCCAGTGAGCAGGAGGGAGTAAATGTCTGGAGACTCAGGCAAGGCCAGAACATTCCCAGGAAGAAGTTGTAACAATGTTTCTTCTTCGTTCCTTTATCGAGTTCAAGCTGCCTGTTGGGTCTCTCATAGCAGAGTGGTTGCCCCTCCCTCACTACCTGGCCCACAACTCAACAACACAAATTGGAAAGCTCTGCCCTGAGCAATTCCCAATGTCAACAAATTGACATCTGAGGTCAAGCCTCAAGCGTCCATCCCTTCCAGCCAGGCCCCACTTCCCAACAGCACGTGGTTCAAAATACATGAGGCTCTGGAACACTCGATATCCAAATCATGGCAACTGCTTAGTAACCACTATATGCCTTCATTATTGTAGCTCTAAAATTTGACCAATGCTTAATATTAGTAGTTTCTTCAAAGTGTTCTAAGGACTAGACAAGTTGATAGAAATAGGTCATTTGTAGCAGGAATGGTCCTCATTTTTAATATACATTACCTTTTAGTATTGCTGAATTATGGAAACATTCATAACAGAAAGCAGTCATAGATGTGCTAAGTTAGCACATCTTTTGGTGTATACTAATATCCCAGCCCAGGAACATGTCTCTGATAGCTAAAGGGAGCCCAGATGCTGTCTTAGTAACTTTCTCATTGCTGGAGCGTACTACCAAAACCCACAACTTACAGAGAACAAGTACACTTTCAGATCAACATGGTTGGCTAGCAATGGCAAAAGGGAGTGGTAAATGCCCGTCCTCTTGTGGCCAGCAAGTAATGAGTAAGGGAAAGAACTGGGGAAAGATTATGTCTTCCCCTGTCAGTACCCGTAATGACCCGTCCCTCCAACCAAGCCCTCACCTCTTCATTACACGTAAAATCATTAATGGATTGCCCCGCTAATTTACCCCACTAGTGGGTAGAGTGACACTGTGATCCAATCATCCCGCATATAAAAGTTTTGGGGAACATTTTGCAGTTCAGCCATAATAAACATTGATTGAAAACAAAGCGTATCACAAATTCTGCTGAGGCTCAGAGATTTCTTATGAATGTGGTTTGCTTGTGTCTTCAAGGGCATTTACAATATAGTCTGTGTAGCTTTCCGAATCTTTTCACATGAGTATTGACTCAGGGGTCTTGTTGTCACATTTTTTTGTGTACAAACTTTTGACCTTGCACGCTTCTCTGTCTAGAATACTAATTTTCCACTTCTATGACAATGCCTAGTAACTACACGAAGTCAATTCCCTGATTACAAAACTCTGTGCAATCTTCATTATAAGAAAATACCCAAACACCTTAGCAAGGAAGCCACGTAGGGACTTTTATGACCCCATCTGTCTTACCTCACGTTATTTCAGAATCATTGCCTTCGATGGCACTTATTTCCAAAAATTTCTCAACTTGACCCAAAAGAGCCATGTGAACAAGCTTAAAAACAGATTTTTCCAAGGCTGCTTACAGCCGTATGAATGAACTCAGAAATAGACTTTTCTCCAGTGAAGTTTCAAATGACTTTATCCTGGTTCATGTCTTCAATGAAAACCTCATAAGAGATCTTCAGTCATAACTAATTGATCCCAGTGGACCAAGGATCTACAGGCAGATTAACTGGTTTTATATGTATGCATATATATACATATGTACATATATACATGTGTGTATATATTATATATGTATACATAACATATTTTACATAGTATATATTTATATATGATACATTTTATATATTTATATATAATATAGATAGAAATTATATATCATATATTTATATATAAATAAAATAGCATTAAGGAGCTAAGCTTTTTATGCAACAGATAACTAATCCACTAACCAAAGAGCACAGGCAAAATTAAAAAAGAAAAAAACAACTAATTTTCTTGTAGGAGAAAATGAACCATCAGCATTGAGACACTCTCAGTTCAAAAGAATCCACTCATCAAAACTAAGAGAAGCACATGGTGAAGCTTACAGTCCAGACTGACATGTCCAAGAGACAGGAAAGACGGAAATACAGGAAAAGTGGCTAAAGCCAGTCAGCAGCATTGCAAACTGCAGCTGTGTTATGTGTGGGTTTAAAGTCCTTTTTTGAACAATGGGCCATTCTTGCAAATAAAATATACTTTAATAAGAATATGTATATTCTTATAACAATTACCAGGTACGTTCTGAGAAATAACCCACTTTTGAAAGCAAAGTTTAAATCCATAAATGACACGCGTTCTTAAAACAGATCAAAGATTTAAGTGTCACATTATTTGGGTGTGACCTAAATGCTTACAAATGATATTTTCTGGAATTTATCACCAATTACTTTTTATAGAATTGAAATAGAAAATTTTCAGGTAAAGTTGCAAAAAGCAATACATTAATATGAAAGTGGAAACTGATATAAAATCTAGTTGGTAAGAGCAATAAAAAATTAATAATGAAATAACAAGAAGGACACAAAATATTTTCTCTTCTAAAAAAAGGATAAAATATTATTGAGACTTTTATACATCCACACCAAGATACGGGTGCTTGAGGTTTAGTTCAGCAATTCACCCAACAATACACTACAATGTATTTTTATCTAGATCATTTACTATGGAATAAAATTTTTAAATTTCCTATAAAGAAGTTCATTTATTTTGTATTTTAAAATTTCAAGTAAGGAATACTTTTAAAACTCTTAATTACATTGTCTTAAAATTTTAAGATAATTTTGTTTAATACTTGTGTCGATGTTTTTCTTTAATGGTTATTATTAAATTTATTTACCAGGTGGCTATCATTTTTATTTTTAATTTATTTTATGTTACCTGGCTATAATAGTATTAATTTACCCAAACAATTTTGGTATTAAAATGGAACTTTTTAAAATGGGGTTAAAATGCAATTGATTGGATTAAAGTAATGAAATTACAGTAACTTGTTTGAATTTTATATCATTTGAATGCTTTAAAAGTAATACTTGAGATTCCCCCCAAAAAGTCAAACTTCTTGTCAAAATATGGGTTTCTCCACCCAGTAGCCTGCCTTACAGATTTCATTTTTGTGGAATCTCACACTTAGCCAACTAATTACACTTCTTGTTTTATATCACTCAGGTTTGTTTTTGGAACAAGCTCTCATAATGTATTTCATGATCCTCCTGTCTCCTCTCTCCTGTCTCCCAAATGCTGGGATTATAGACATGTGTCACCACATATTGCTTAAATTAATTGACCTTTATAAGCATATGTAAGTATGAACACAGACACACACACAAACGTACATCCTTATACTAGACAGATTCACTTTCTCTGGAGACTCCTGACTGACATGTTTGTTTTAGAAATTCATCATTGTGCTACACAATCTGTTTATGATATTGTTTATTATGGCTACTTGCCATTATTCTTGAAGATAAAGTTATTATAAATTTGAAAATATGAATAAGTGCTTAAAGTTTTTAGTGGAATAGAGTAGAGCCTAAACAAACCAGATCTAGTGAATGGTATAGTTGGATGATTTATTTTAATGACTTCAAAAAATGGTAAAATTCACCTATGTTCTATGGAGCCTCTCATGGGTCTTTGGAGCAACATAAGTGTAAGCTCTCCAAGAAAGCATCTGCTCCTATCCCAAATTTCCAGGCTGCAACTAGCCTGTCCACTTGTATTAATATCAGTTCTATGGACAAAGATGTTGTGAAAAAAAAAACCTTTTTGTACTTGAATATTGCAGTCTTTGGTGAATAAAGGAAAAGCAACTTATAGCTTAAATTGAAAAGTTTGGATGGTCAGAACCTGCTTTAAAGTCGCTCTGCTCAAAGAGAATTGCTAAAATTAATGTTATGAAAACAAGTATATTTAGTACAAAATCAATGTCAATGAATATGAAGTTTTTCTTAATCATTTTTTTCTTTCCTTTATTGTAATAAGTAAGAGATTAGCAGAGCCAGCGCTCATCATGACTTCTGCAATGTCTGCTTCCCAGTTAAGACTCTGTCACATTTTTACACTATAATAAAAATCTCTGTTTGGGAATTTACAGTTTCATTTCAAGTCTTCGTACAGAATGACATTTGGTAGATAAACTTTGCCTGGGAGATAGCTTCTCCATTTTAAATACAAAAGAATATAGCAAGTAGGTCTTTCACTAAATTATGTATAGATCAGCTTTGTGTTTAATAGAATATTGTGTTTATTTTTCATAATTTAGCACCGGACTCAACATTAAGACTCATTAGGATATTTAAACTCAAGGATTTAATAAGTCTAATTTGAAGTAGCCTTTATCCAAACATCCCCAGAACAATGCACCTAGGCTTGGCTTTTTCATGCACTCAAGCCTCAAGTTTCTAAATAATTTAATGTAACCTTACATTCTTAGAGAATGGAGAAATTTCCCGAGGCTAAGCCAGTTAAAGTTGCTTGGCATTTGTGCTATTTTGGGAGGTAATAAGCTATTCCCTACTTGTTCAGTGTCACAGACCCGCTGTTTACACCATATTATAAAACTTGATGACAGACAGCCTAGCTCCAGCTGGCAGTGTGACCTTCCTTTCCCTTACTGATTCCATCCGAAGCAAGCACTTTCTTTTCACTCTGCCTCCCCGCCTCTTCCTTCCTTACAACCTCTGCCTCACTTCTGTAGAATTAATAAGTGAGGTGGTACGATACTTATGAGACACTTCGAAGCACAAAGTATGCGTATGAAATCCAGGGAACTTAAGTGATCAAATTTCTCTCCCAATGCCTGAATTTTATTAATTTGGTTGAATCAAAGGGCAAAGGAGGAAGAATGAAGGCCACGGCTGTAGGGATATCTAGATTTGAGTTTCTGTCACAATATTACCTAGCAGTATACAATGGCACAGTGACTTGACTGTGTGAGCTTCAGTTCTCTGGTGCAGGGTTTAAAAAAAAAAAAAAAACAGTGGTAATTTCTTGAGTGCTAGAAAGTTTTTGTCACCCACATGAACTCAGAAAACTATTTTGTAATGATAACTGCATGGATTCATTCTTAAGAAAAATAATATTAATGAAGACTTGACTTTTGATAATTGCAATACTTAAAAGAGACTTAGCAAGTGTAATGGCTTCATTTGCATATGCCACCGCTGTAGGGTACACAGGAAGTGATAACCAGGAATGACCTGGAATGTGGCCCAGTGGAAATAAGCTTCTTGGGAGTTTGTTGGCTTTTTGCTCTTACAGGGTTTTTTTTTTTTTTTCCTGCTTTTCTGTAGGTAATTTATG
>PVKB01002757.1:0-178851 GCA_004027205.1 Ctenodactylus gundi | reverse complement strand
TTATAGCATAAGGTATTAAAATTTTAAAAGTATTAGTGTCAATAAACCTAAATCTAAATTTTAGCTATGCAGTTGTTCCTTTCTTCATATGAGCAATTTAACAAACACAAAAACTGCCAGGGCTTATAAAGATGATGGGCAGTTGGGTGATATTTCCTCAAATCTTAAACCTTAAAATCTAATCTTAATTATGTGCACTTGATAAAGTGTGTTCACGTGTTGTCGTGTCCCTCAGGAACTACTCTTACCTAGTCTTACCCACAGTGTCACTGCTCAAAAACACTCTATGGAATGGCTGGACAAGCTGTTTCAGGACTGGCTCAGAATCCATTATGAACAATCTCAGCTGGTTAAAAGGGAGGAAAAAAAATAAAACCTTAACTTCTGATTGATTCTTTCCCATAAGCTTGTAATCCTAAAAATAAGTCAGCTCAAATAGGTGCCTGTGTTCTGCTTTAGAAATCTTTAGTTCCCAGCGGCTCCCGTGGTCTCTTAGCTGCCTAGACTGAGGCAGGAGGTATTACTCAGAAAGCCTAGAAGACTCTCAGCTGCTTATCTCAGAACGAATCAATGGTGGCGCAAGAATTCTCAGAGGATATTTTCACATAAATGCACTAATCATTTTTTTTTAAATCCAGTGTTTATGATGTCCCAGATACCTTTAAATACCCAAAGGGAACTCAACAGTAATTATCATTACATCTACAAACATTTCAGTCTAAAAGCAAAATGTCCTTTCATTTTCTTGCTGACCTGTATTAAGGGCATTAAAATGTTGAAGGATGCTGAAAAGAAAAGTCAAAAGGAGATTGCAAGTGGTTTCTGCTTCTAGAAACATTCCTATTAAGTCAAATGGTGAAAAATATATTAGTAATTATAAATTGAGTGTCTTCCAACTGGAAACCATTATGTTAGGTATCATTTTTTGTAAAGTTTTGCTCTGTAGGTCTTTACCTGCCAATAGTTTCTAATTTAGCAATTATCCTTTTAAAACCAATGCCAGTTTTAGAGTTATTCCTTTTCTGGAAAGAATGTAAATCTTCATATTAAAAATATAAAACTATAGCTAAAAGGAATAAGCCAGAGAAGGTTGTTATACAGCGTAGTAAATATAGCTAATAGCAATATATTTTATTCTTAAAAAACATGAAGACAGTGGGTGTGAACTGTTCTCACCATAAAACACACCAACTGTGTGATAGAATGCATATATTAGTTAGCTAAATTGAGCCATTTCACAGATGGCTCTAGATTACATCTACTTCTAGATGTAATGAATACCTGTAATTTACTTATCAATTTAAAAATAAAATATAAAGTGACACTAGTCACTTTTATGTTGTTTAAATTATACATGCACAACTTCAGCAAATACTAGAAGTTATTCTTAAAATGTAGTCTCGTAAATGATGTTTTGTCACAAATATTTAAAACATACGGAACTAAATCCGAAATAAGCAATCAAGTGTAGAATAGCTTTCAAACCCAAAAACCTGGATATTTCTTTATCTGAGCTCTACACCTTCCTAGCTAGATGTACTTTCCATTCAGAAAAGTTTATTAGAAACAGACAATCACAGGGGTTCTTTGCTACCCAGGTGAATCCATTCTGCATTTTGGGGTAACATCGAAAGACTGTTTTGTTTTCTTCTACGCTGCATAGAGAACAGACTGATAGGTCATCAAGCACAAGCCAAGTCCCAGGTCATTCCTTCGTTCAGCTGTGACACCCACGGTGCGAACCTCGGTGTTCTTCTTGGGAATTTTACAGGTATACCATGATGAATATGGAATGGAGGGAGACAGAAATCGATCTTACTTGAAATGTATTGGGGTGCCTTCGCTTCTATTTAGTGGTTTCTGGTTGTTGCATATTTGGGAAAAAGAGAGATAAAGCAGCCAGTTTGACTGAACCTGTAACCCCTTACCAGGAAGACAAAATGCACACATAGATGAGATCTTTGAAGTTAATGTACAGATTTGAAGTTGGTGCTTTTTATATAGGGAACGCAAACATAAAGAGAAAGAAAAAAATTTCTATGAAAAAATTACCACTATTTTTCAAGCAGATAAAGAAATGAGATATAGAGCTCTAAATGCGACCAATTATTTTGAGGACTGTATTAGCTAAGAAATCTACTCTAAATAAAACATATCCTGGTATTATTCATATCATATTGAACAAAGAACATATTGCCATAAATAAAATATCCTAAATAAATCACTACCATGTGCAATACACACAACTCTTGATATTAAGAGCATCATGTTTAAGACTTTATAAAGATTGAGAGATTTGCTTAACATCAGAAATTTTAACATAGCAAATCCAACATCACATGGATTTATTTCAAAAGCTTTGAAAAGTAATTTGCTGAAATTAATTATCCTTTAATACTAAATGTATTAATAAACTAAAAAAGCTATCACTTTCCAGCTACCATAAATACAGTCTCTGAAAGAGCTAGCAAATCTCTCTCTTTTTTTTTAAGGAGAATAAAATAAGGCTCTGTGAATGTCAATATTCTGACATCAAAAAGTAAAAATAATGATTATTCTTACAATGATACAAGTTTCTAAATACACTCAAAACATTTTTCCAAAGTAAAAATGGAAATAAGAGTATTTAAGGTGATTAGTTACATGTCAAAAATAAGATTAAAAATTAAAACATTTTATCAGATAAGAGTGTTTATCAGATAAAAGCATAATTTTAAACATGCCCACTGGCAAATACATATTCATTTGCCACTTACAAGTAAATGTGACGGAAGATAAGAAAAACTAACATGAGAGGATGTATAAAAAGCTCCCGGGAGAATGGAAAAGAAATTCAAGTAAGCAGCAGCGTGTTCAGACCATCACCAACAGCTCCAGGTTAGACATTATTTTGTTTCTAAAAAAAATGCTAATATGATTTGAATTCTTTAGAAACTACTCTTCCAGTCTGGCATTTGGACCTCTCCTTGGGTTAGAGATACGTGGAGCACTCACCACTCACATTCCTCCTCGTGGGGCCGTGGCAATAGGCTGCAAGTCCTGGTGAACAGTGTAGCCGTGGGAGTAACCACGAAGTACGTGGCAGTGGGCTGCGTTGTTCCGTTGTGGTGTCTATTGGGTAGATCAGGCTTGTGATGAGTTTAGTGGGAAGTGAATCCAAACATCTACTGCCTCTTGGGAAGGAAGATCCAGTTTACCCAAAATTATTAAATGATTTTAATGTTTTCAACCTCGTGGAATATTAGGAATTTAAACAGTGAGATAATGCTTAGAATGACCATCCTAATTGTGAATCAAATACAAAGAAATACAGTTCATTCTTTTCTGAGCAGCATAAAATGGCAGATCTGTCAAAAGTAGATTTAGTCAGATACATAAACTGTAATGTGCCTAATTTTTGTGAAACAATATTTAAAAATTAATAATTTTATTAGATAATAAAGTAAAAATTAATTTTAAAATTTGTTCCTTCTAGATAATCAGATGATCTCATCATGATCAATGTAAACGTCTGTGTTACCTGTGGTTACTACTACAGATGTTGTGGCTTAACATGTAGAGAAAAAAAAAGGAACCTTTGTTGAATTCAGTTTGCTTACATTTTGTTGACAATTTACTTATTCACATACGCCAGGAATTTTAGCCTGTTATTTTTCTTTTCTTTTAGTATCTTTGAATACTTTTGATACTCAAGTAACGTTGACTTTACAATTAATTTAAATGCATTCATTTTCTTACGTTTTTTGAAAGAATTAAAGAAGATGTAGTTAGCTCTTTAAATGTTTGCCCAACTTCCCTGGAAATGATATTTTATTCTATTCAGATACCTTTTCCTCAGGCATCTTTATTGACCCATATATTGCTTAGTAGTAATTGTTAATTTTCAATTATTTTGAGAATTTCAAGATATTTTTCTACTGTTCCTTATTAAATTTCATTATGACTTGTGAACATATGTAAAATAATTTTTATTTTTTATGTTATTAAGGTGTGCTTTTTGGCTAAAAATTTGGATCAACACTTTTTCACTGTACTGCTTTTCATGGTCCTGTTTACATATTCCTAATGAATTGGTGTCACTATGCAACTACAGTAGTACTTTTACATACCTCTCTTTTAATTTTCATGAGCTGTTGCCTCGTATACTTTTCAAACCCTCTTGTTTAGATACATTGATGTTTAAGAATGTCCTTTCTTTTGGAGAAATAATACTTCTGTCATTATGCTGTGACTTCTTTAACCTCAAGATTTTCTTATTAAGAAGCCCTCTTTGTTTGAATATAATACATCGACTCTGGTTCTCTTTTGATTAATGTTACCATGGAACAGCTTTATTCCTTTATTTAACAGGGGTCCAATTCGCAGCATTTGGATATTTACTTCATATGGTGTTTGGTCAGGTCTTGGCTGTTTTTGCCAGTCTTTCCACTAGGTATTCCTATTGAGTTATTATTCTGAGAGTTATTAGGCAGTTTCTGTTGTAGCCAAATCAACAATAGCATGTTTGTAAGCCTTTGCTAATCATTGCAATTTTATTTTGCTTCTCTACCTTACCCTGTATTTTTTCTGTATTTCTTGATTTTTTCAATATTTAATTTATTTTCATATATTACTTGTTAGTTTATCAATTATACTCTCTTTTAAAAATGTGGGGGGTTTAGAATTTATAATATGCAATTTTAGCTAATCCAACTTTGTGTTTAAATATTACTATGCCGGTTCACATGTAGTATATGTACTTGTGATACAGAATTTCACACATTTCCATTTCTTCCAACATTGAATTCCATCTCATTTTTTTCATACAACACAGTCATGGTACACATTACTATAATTTCAGCAAACAATATTTTAGATCTATTTACAGTCTAATATTTTATATCTATTGATTGATTCCTTCTGGTAGTCTCATTTCTTTGTATAAGTTATAATTCTTGGCATGTGTAATTATCCTACTGACTTTATTTTAACGTGTCTTACAGAACGGGTCTGCTGGTGTTGAATTCTCTCCATTGTTGCTTACCTAGGAAATTGTGTCTCTTTCTCTTTGAAGGAAAACATCTCTGGCTAAAGCTTTCTAGAACAGTGAGATTTTCCCTTGACTACTTTAGCATTTCCTTCCCTCCTCCTCCTACGCTGATGATTTCTAATGAGAAGTTAGCTAGAGAGTTTACTCGCGTTTTGCTACCTACACCTTTACTCAGTTTCAGACAAAGAGGTAGAAACTGAGGACAAATTTTCTCATCACTTTAAACCAGTGTAGTTGGACTTCCCCGTATTAGCAATATTTCAACAGATATTTACCAAAGGTCTGCTTCTTGTTGTGGAATCAAAGGATGTTTTCTTGAAAGACATAAGCATTTTTGTTTGTGTTTGGTTGCTTGCTTGCTTGCTTGCTTATTTTAAGAGAATGGTGCCAAATAGCCTTCGGTAAAACATCACCCAAACACCCATGAAAACCTGGACGAATTTCTAAACTTTCAATATAACTCTGTTATCTTGATGACATCATGATAGAAACTATCATAGACTACATAGACTATAGGAATTAAAGTAACTGACAAACTCATAAACACTGGACCATTTCCAAATGATTTCTAAATGATTAAGATTTATTATACCAAGTTTTCTTGCTTTCATCTTCTTAATTTTCTTCCTAAGAATTTAATTGGGAGAACAAAAGGTTCATAGTGAATAAAAACACTATTTTCTGTTATACTTTCATTACAATTTGCAATAAAAATTAAATTATTTTTAAAGTAAAATATTTCTTCTCATAATTTCTAATATTCATGGTGCGTTTTGTGAATTTAGGTTTCTTAATGATAATATGAGTAATATATATATTATATATATATATATATATATATATTTCAAATATATTTCAAAATATCATATGAAAAGATATAAATCATATCCTGTGCTTTTCTCTTTTGCCCTACACCAAGTTAAAATGCACTCTGGGAGTTCATATGTTCATATGTATTGAAAGGTTGCAGAGAAGAATCAAGAAAAGAGTGTGAATATAAAAGACCCATCTGCAGAATATAACTACTTCTCTCGCCTCTAAAGGCTCTCTCTGGTGTTCAGTCTCTTTTCGGTTTCTCATGATGGCTTCCGTGCCATTAGCAGTGAGTCCATTCGAATAAAAATAAAAAGTAGCACTTAAGAATGCTCTTTTGGTACTTCTAAAGGCCATATATTAGACAGCTAATTGGTATAGCTTTTACAACTTTCACATTGATTTTTTGCTATCGATTTTCCTCCCTCCTTTGAGCTGTCTTTTCATCCAGCTCCTGTGAAGAATTCCATATCGCCGTTCTTGGGGAGTAGATTACTCACAAGAGAAGAGAGTCAACAAAAGTGACAAGCGTCCAAGAACTTTTGTTCTCTCTGCCTTAGAATTTTCCTTTCAGATAGTAGAGCTGTCGGGTAGCACACATTTGCAATATGCTTAATGTTTTTCCCCCTAGACCTAGATATCTCCAAGAAAGTGACACTCTGAAGATTCGGGCCTGACTAGACCTTAATTCTACATTGACCAGAAAGAGTCCCCACCTTAAAAATCAAGTTCAACGGCATTTACTTTAGAAAACTTCTTTGCTTTCTAATGCGTACAACCATGAGCTAGCTAACACATGTTTAGTATTGATAAATTGGAATTGGGATTCTACCATAATTTATCACCACCAGAAAATAAAATATATTTGATTCTAATGACATGAATTCTTGCCCTACTGCAATTATTCCTTGTAGGCTCTAAACAACTTTTCAATATGAAATGTAATTTTGGGGGCAAACATTGAAGAATTTGGTTCAAACAATTTGAAGAATGTGTGTCATAATACTGTTGAAACATACAATAACTTCAACATAAAATTTTGAGTACTCTCTTTACCAATGATTTTCAAGGTAGGTCTGCGTTCCCTCAGCCTACACGTCACTTCTGTTCGTGTGTTGTACTCGGTGATTTTATATTCACAAGAACAGTGTTTGTATTATACTAGACTTTAAAATAAGACTGATAGACATTTTCTTGTAAGAGGGAAAATAGATTTGCTGAGAAGGTACTTAAGAGGTAATTCA
Source organism: Ctenodactylus gundi (assembly GCA_004027205.1). Classification (NCBI taxonomy): domain Eukaryota; kingdom Metazoa; phylum Chordata; class Mammalia; order Rodentia; family Ctenodactylidae; genus Ctenodactylus; species Ctenodactylus gundi. The sequence goes on along the minus strand of PVKB01002757.1, from coordinate 171,765 downwards.
ACAGAATCAACAGACTGACTGTGAGGAGAAAGAAAGATCGGCTTGCCAAAGGGAGTTTCCACTTTAGGGTAGAAAACGCAAGGCAGTAGAGTCTCCATCTGCTAAGAGTTGAAACCCTTAAGAAAAGCTTGGTAGTGCTGTATCATGAATTCAACTGAGGGCATGCTGATTTGAGGGCGCCGTGGCCTGGAAACAGCAAAGCCAAGGACTCAAGCAGATGGTTGAGCTTATGGGTACTGGTTCTAGATGGGAAGCAAGAACTGTGGGCACCATGCCTCTATTTGCAGCATAGCTACGGCTACTGCTTTGAGTGGACCATGATGCTTCAAAAGGGGCCTTAGAGTAGAAACAGAAGTGTTTGGTATTAGAACGTGAAATTTTAATGCTGATCAGCAGAAAAAGAAAGAGCTAATAAAGGACACAGAAAAGGGACACCAGGAACGTGAGCTATGGTACAAATCAAAGGAAGTTAGTGCTTTCAAATTGAAAGACTACAAGAATTGCAACGGCTTCTTAAATGCTTTCAGTAATTCCTCTTCTAGTATTACAGAGACACCTAAATTCTCTGCACTCAAATTTATTGTAATTTTTTCATTCTATGCCCCGAGATTCTTGAGTTATGTGACTTATACTAAAGATACAAATACATATATGTGTAAAATATTATTCAATTTTATGGGATTTATTTTTGTTAAATAACATACGTACATATTTGAAAACACTAATGCTCTATATTTAAAAATATTTTCTTCTCTATCCTCTATAACCCCAGTACACAGAGGTAAAACATAGCATGCATATGCTGAAATTCTTTGCTAATAGAATCTCGCCAATATCTGCCCTGATTGTTTTCTTAGAGCTGAGGATTCATCTCTGTTAAGTGTTAGTTTTCCCATCCACTTCCCTGAGTCCCATGTTCGTAATATTTTCATTAGGCCAAGTTCATTTTTATATTTTCACAACTAGATAAATGCTGTCTTGTGCCAAATGAAATAATTTTCTGTGCTCATATTTCTGCTGAGTGTAAAAACTTGTGGTATTCTTCTGATAGTTTATAATGGTTGTGTCTTGTCTTGTTACTGGTTATTCTTTGAAAATGTCTCACTGGTCTCAGAAAAATAAAAACATTTGCACTGTTTGTTTTATATAACCTTTTATTGTTTATAAATTTATTATTATAAGTAAGTAATTTTTATAAATAATAAGCAAATAAAGTTTTATTTGTGTAATCTAGTTCCTTTTTTCCTCTCAAAAATGCCAACAAGTCTGTCTAGTATTAGCAATAATTTATTCCCAAAGTTTGCTATTCACAAGGTCATACACCTTCCTATCTCGTACTCCTCAGCCTCAGACTTTCTCATGTGGTCCTCCACCCATCTGTTTCCAACCAGCTTTTTCTCTCCAAAGGCCAGTGGACAGCCTTCTGTGTGGCAATCCCTGATGTCTGTCTCTCTCACTGAAATGTCTTTGGGTTCTCTGTCTTGTTTCTTACCCCATAGTAACACTGATTATTAGAATATCGTGGAGCAAACATTTAAGAGTTTGCAAATAAAAGTATTTACAATATAGCATCCTAAATCCAAAATTTTACCACTCATCTGTGACCACAGTACAAAAACCTTTTTACAAAAGCAAAAACAACTCAAATACCTTCCATGTATAGCTGAAAGATACAGATCAGGAAAGGAAGGAATTAAACCAACATCAAAGTTATTTGGTTTTGTGACAATGTCTGTTCCTTTCTATCTTGTTTATCAAAGCACAATGCTTTTTAAACTGAACTTATGAATTAGTTTTAGATACCATGACTGTTCTTCAAAACCTGTTTTCTACCCCACAAGCCTTGTTTGTTTTTGTCTCTTTCATTATAGTTTTTTTTTTTCAAAATTTTGATAGTTCTTGTTTGTCTAGGAACATGAGTCGTAAGAAAATAATTTTAAATCCTGCGACAACCCTGTTTTGAAGACTGGTCACTGTTCTGTTAAGAACAACGTTTCTTCTAAGAATCAAAGAATAATATTGCAATCACTGTGGGTATCATAGCCAGCTGGGAGTTTCCAAACTCAGGATGTGAACTTTCTCATAATCTCTCTATCTTAATTCTTGGAGCTCTTCTGGTGTTCAGCTGTGCCTGGACCTTTGCTGTTTCACAATATTAAGTTCTTCTGCAGCCACCAACAGCGTCTTATCTTTTCACCAGTTAATTCCCCTAGGACTCCTAACTATAAAACTCTGAATAGCTCCATCCACTATCACCTTCAATGTCATTTTGGAGGCATTTCGGCAGAGAGAAGAGATAGAAACCAATGGTCAGCACACGCACCTCGGGGGCCAGGTCATCCCCCCTCTATTTGTCTGTGAGTGTGCTGGGGACCTCTGCAGCCTACTACATTGAGTGGTGCACAAAAGAAAACCAACACACAACTCAAAATGAATACAACTCGCGGTTGCTTTGAGAAAATAAAATCATTTTCTTTAATAAGAAGATATATCCTCTATTGTTATGAAGATTATAACTGTGCCATCTTCTTTTTTTATGTGCAACATGTTCCTTGCCTTTGGAAATTGTAGTTTTAAAGCATTTTTTCATTAAATACTGTGACAACACATCTGTCTTGTAGAATATTTGCTGGTTCACTATCAGTCTTCCCCTAACCCATATAGCACTGAGTGAGAAATACTTTTTTCTATGATAGAAAATTGAAACGAAGATCAACTTTGCCCATGCTTCATTGATACAAAGGATCTGGAAGGGGAAAGATTTTAAGTGCACCTAAAATAGGATTCTCAGTCCAGGGTCAAATTGCACCCCAGTAACATGGAGGACACCAAAGGAAAATGCCAGGCTATGCAATTGCATCATCTTTGAGTTGGAAGTAACCCAAACCATTGTATCATAAACGAGGAAAAGAATAAGACCCAAAGTGATGTTACATATATGTGTGTGTATAAGCACACACATTCACATGCAAACATACATTTGTATCAGCTGAAAAGAGTTCATAATCAAATTTTTGTTCCATTGCATTTTAGATAACATTATATTTAGAATATATACGCTGTCAGTGTGTCACACTTTTAGTCCTTTTGTCCATATTTTTAAAATTGTTCCCTTCACAGCTTTGCCTTTCCATCTGTATTAAAATGAGTAAATTTGACTTTGTGTAGTGCCTCCCTTCTGTATATCTTGATGTGGCTCATTAACGCAACAGCCATTCAGACAGACTAATTATAATTAAAGCCGTTGTTCAAAACACGTTATTAATGACATTTGATGAATCCATGGACCCCTATTTCTTTTGAAAGGCATCTGATTTTATTGAAATATGAGTTTACTGTCTTAATGATCCAATTTCCTTTCCCTTACATGAAATTTGCTGTTGGGTAAAAGACACTATATGCAGTAGGCATAAGCTAGACAGCACGCTACAAACCTGTAATTCTAGCGCTGGGAGAGACTTAAATGGAGAATCTCCAGTTGAGCCAAATGTGGGCAATTTAGCAACTTAGTGAGAGTGTGTCAAAAATCAAAACTAAAAATCAGCTGGAGGTGTAGCCCAGCACATTGTGAAGGCTCTGGTTTGATCAATCCCAGTGCCAAGATAAAAAGCAGTATGAATATATTTCTGTCTTTATTTTTCTTTCTTCTTTCTTTTTTCTTCCTTTCTTCTTTTTTTTTGCTTTTACATGTCTTCCAAAGAAATTTTTCAAAACATTAGAGCGATACAACATATTTCACAGTTTAAAAAGAAAATTCTGACCAACCCAAGGTAGAGAGAATGTTTCCTAATAATTTTATTTTTATGTGCAGTGTTGTGTTATCAAAGAGGACAATTTAAGGAAATAAAGATATGTAGCTTATATTTAAAAAATGTTTCAACAACATTTGGGGCAAAGGCTTTTATATGGATGTTGTAGTTTCATTAATAAACTTAAAATATGCTTCATTTTTGCAAGTTAAATTCACCATCTTAGAAGAAATCACATAATTCCTGTCTTTCCATTTGAAGTGTTTAATAAATAGATAAGTACAGTGGCTTAATTCAAAGAACTTAAAAGAATTATAATTATACTTTCTCCGAAAATATTTGCAGATCTTTATATCTACTATTATAAATTATAACCATCTAATATGAACTGGAAACATTTAATTAAAAACAGAAGCAACAGTATTACAGCTTGACTTCAGAATCAACTATTTAAAATGCAATTATTTGAATAAGAATTACTCCTACATAATTCGTGTTACTCTTCATATGTCAAACTTACATCAATAATACATATAATATTTATAAATGATATTACAAGCATAATATTTGAAGGATAACTTCACTTATACAAGATTATAGCATTATGGGTGACTTTAGTTGCAGAAATTTATTCATTGTCAAAAAGCATAAAGAGAAAAGAGAAATTACCTGTAATTCTATCTCTTTTTTTGTCTGTATAAGGATTTCACATTGAACAGCATTACTCAAATAATTTTGAGACAGAGTCTTGCTAAGCCACTAATTTGCCCAGGTTGGGATTACATGCATACTTCTCTGGGCCCAGTACACCTTGAAATTTTAATTGCTTGATATAATTCAAATTTCCCTTCCATATAACTCCCTGTATTAGCAAAGACAAAGATAGTGATACAAATATGTAGACTGATGTTACATTTTTAAGACTCTATTACACACATTAATTTGTGTTCTCCTTTAACGCAGGGTATAAATGTTTTCCCAAGAAAGTAAATATTTTTCACAACATCTGTTTTTAGGCATTTTGTTGCTTAAATATGCCACAATTTAATTCATCAATCTTTGGGGATACTTTAAAAGTATTGTTTTACTTATAGCAAACAGCATGTTCATTACAAATAATTTTAATCTATTCACGAGATGGTTCCCTGAAGGATCTCAAAACAGGAAGTTTTTTACTGTTGTTTTTTATATTTGAAGATTATTCAAACAGTAGTAAATAATTAAAATGAATCAAGCTGTTTTATTTTAAATACTTGCTTGAATTATCACTAAGCCAATTTGGTTGTGGCTTTTCTAAATTATTGATGCTTCATAGCTCTTAAGGTACAAAATAATTTCAGAGAAGTTTTGAATTTATAAAAATTACACTAAAGACTAAACCTGGAAATTATATCTTTTTGTTAATGCTTTGGGCTGTTACATTACACTCTTTTCTGCATATTAGAAAAGTACTCAGATTTTTATTCCACCAGAAAACAATCATGGAAATTCAAAGGAGACATTTTTAGATTTACAAAATGTTCTCTCTCTCCACGTCTAGCTTTACACAAAGAAAATTCCAGGAATCTTCACCATGTACATTATCAAGCATCAATTCTACAGAAATGATTTATTTCTTCAGAGAGAAGTTTTGCTCCACATAACAGAAAACCTGAAAGGAATCATCCTCTTTAGTAGAAAAGAGTACACAGGGAGCGTTTGGAGGAACAGGGAGTCTTTGGTTATGCTCTATGGAGTAGAAATTGCTTTTCATTTAAAAAATAGATTTTTCTCGGAGAGCGTTGTTCCTCTTTCTGCTGAATAAAACAGCTTGAATTTGTGATAAGCATCCTTTAGAGTGCATTTCTCTTCTGTTGACACAGAGATTCATGGGAATGCTTGCCATTAAAACAAATGGGAACTGAACATATCAATTGCTTCGTGTGACGATTAAAAGGCCTCTCTTCATTTGAATCCAATACATTTTTGGTAATTACATTGTGTGTCAGTAATAATTACTCTTATTGTGTTTAATATTCCTACTTAGAAACAGGCATCTTATTGTACCACAGGGTCATAAAAACAGCATGAGCAAGATGGTGATATGTCCTTTCAGAGCTTTGTGGGGCTTAACCTAATGGCAGAAAGATTTATTAAACCTTTTTTGTTGATGTTACTTGTGTCTTTAGCCAGCAGATACAAAACAGAATAAAATATTTATTACTTCTATATAAGTGACATATTTACAAGCTGAATATTTTCTTCTGATATAAATTTCTTCTAATATACACCAAAATGATTTAGAGAATAAAAAAGGATATTTAAAAATGAATAATATTCAAGTTCTAATGTTGAACGTAAGATGATAATAAATAATGAAAATTAAAAATAACCAAATGTAAATAATAAAACTATATTTTCTATTTTGTTTATTTATCAACAAGTCATAACATTTACTTAATAAATTGCGGTGATTAGTAAACGGTTTGACAACTTTTAAAACTATAAATTATAAACTACTTTAACAGAGCAACATAGATATTGGTATTTTTCTGATATCTCCATTTTATGCATGTTTCCTTTTTATTTATGAGTCATTTAAGGTTTACACTCAATTATTCCTTCCTTCCTTGGGTCTATGACATCATCCATGTATACACATAACTATTGCACACCATTAAAAAATAGTGTTACTTGTAAATAATAACAAAATATTATCTTATCCTCTATAGGAATAAAAATATAATTTTAAAGTTGTTTAGACATTTTATTATCTATAGTGCCTGGATTTATAGAATACAAAGTAGAATAAAATTTGTTAAAAGTTTTTAATGTACTCTTCTTTGTAAATAAAACTCTTTAGAACCATTTTGACACAATCGTCGAAGTTTGTTTTCTATCTTACAATATTCTACTTTATGCTACAAACAACACTGAGGATGTAGATTTTCCTAAAATAATGCCCCCTTACGATCTCTAGTGCTTTCTTCCCAGCAGCTGGCATTTACTCTGGAAGCTTTCGTGCAGGCACTCTCACGCTTTATGAGATTTTTCTGGGAAGGATCCCAAATGACTTCTGGGATGCATATCACTTTCCCATGTGCCCAAAAACTATTTATTATTTGAAATATCAAGGAGTCGTCATTATCTGGTCTTACTACCAAGAACAAAAAGCTGGTTTCTCCTTTTTTAGATCATGAAAACCAGATTTCACAAACTGTGGTATCTTAAAATCAGTGTTGGTCAGGTGGCATGACTTATATACATTAATCAGAATGGTCAAATTTAAAACACACTTGTCTGCACAGCAATAAAAAATACAAATGCATGTTGGGGCGTAGTCCTCCTTTCTGACTCAAAGTTTGTATCTTTTGGTCCATATCATTCCAATATGCCCTTCCACTACCAATGGAGCCCCCAGTAAACAATAATGCAATCTCTACTTCTCTGAGTTCAACATATACAGATTCCATGCACAAGAGAGCTAAGCGAAAATGTTTGTCTTTTTGTTTGTCCTATTTCATATTATTCACTTCACAGTGTTTAGTGTCAGGTTTAGATATTATTTGAACAGAATTGCATCGTAAGGTCTTGCTTGGAGCCCAAACCGTCTGTCACCTATGGTTCCCATTGTAGTCTAGTCACATTGTCACTATTTTCTTTTCTACTACCAGCTACACACTTCATTCATGAGTGTATTTTACTACCTGATGTCTGAAAATGAGTTAATTTATATATCACATGCCTTTATTATACAAAAGTAATAATAAAAATATATAGCCATGCATACTTATTGTTTCATACAGTTGAAGAAAGTGTGAACAATTTGATAAGTTGTTTCCACTATCATTAATCAGAAGTCCTAATGATTTTCCTTAGCATCATTATGATGAAGATAACCCTCTCATCTCTGTCCCTCACATTGGATTCCAGGAACCCAGAGCCAGAATATCCCCAGGATGTATGTCTACCCCAGACAAGTACAATACAGAACTTTCAATCAAGAGCTTTTTTAGGTTTCAGTGTTTTCTAGTCTCTATCTAGTCTTAGTATCCATGAGCAGGAAAACCAATTGCTTCCTCTTTTCTTGCTTTCTTGTTTTTCTCTAAAGATGGGGTGGAATTATTAGAGAAGGTAAATTGTTTACATAAAAACCCTGAAGAAGTACTTTGGTAGGGGTTATATGAATCATAACATGCCCTTTAGTACTTGCGACTAGGTCAGAGAAAAAATACTGAAATAAAGTATATTGACTGGATAAACAACGGTTCCATTACAAAATATATTAAGCCTACTACAGATGTGCTCTTGCTTTCAGTACAGTTACTCATAAAAGTATGCACACCTAATGTTTGATCTTCTACTGTGCATATACATATATACATATACCTATATAGCTACATGTAAATATAGATAGACACACATACAGATGTGTTTTCATTCATGATTCTTAGCTCATAACTCCTTCCTAAAGTAAGCCATGGAGGTAAGAATGTCTCTTCCCTCAGACAGGCCATAGAAACTCCAATATCCCTAGCTTTTACATCTTGGAGCTGGCCATGAAGAAACCTGCTGACATCTTGTGTTGGATAGTAGGTCATCAGACTCTCCTCATTCAGAGGGGCCCTGCTGCCACCCCGCAGAAAGCAGTGACGCCAAAAGAGGCAAAAAAGATTCTGAATAGACACAGCATGCTGGCTTTCCTCACCCGGTCTATTAACAGTCATGTGTGCGCCATGAGTTCTCCATGAAAAAAAGAGAGAGAACTAAACTAAATTAAAAGGGCTGAAAGTAGAGGGCTTCTGGACACCTGCACCGTCCCCGAGAATAGTTGTCTGAAGAGCACCGCGGAAACTCCACGCCCGCCGAGTGTTTTTCATCTCCTCCTCTGAATCTTTTGCAACATGCTCTACAACCAACCTATAAAGGTGCGTGTTTCCTTGAGATCTCTGAGCTACTAATTCGAATTAATCAATTGCAAGAAGAAAATTAGGAAAACCTCAACTTACAGGAGGGAAGCAAGCGGCAGAGACAAAACAATCTGAGGCTGTGACATGCCTCTCTCAAGAGTCTGGGTAGTCTAGGGATGGAGCAGCCAACTGGTGCGATCCGATGCTCTCAGGTTGATGGCATCAGAGCAAAACTGGTTTAGGAGATACCGGGGATTCAGCTGGATTTGACTGCAGTCATCTTGTGTTGTAGCCAATACGCAAAATTATCAAAGAGGCTGGTAGATCTTTTCCATTACTGCCTGGGGCAATCGGTGATGGGAGTACACAGAACACCCTAGGTAGTAGCTTCAGATAAAGCTACTTGGCTTGAGTGAAGTCACTTCTTTCCATACCATTTTGTAAACTTGCTCCATCTGATGCAAATTTGGAGCATGCGTGGGTCTTGCTGCCACGTAGGATCACGTTTCTATATGTAAGTCTCTGTGTGCAATTATCGGTCTTTGTGCTTGTTTCCTTGGGGTAATAGCATCTTGCGATCACGTTTTATACATTGAAACTAAATATTTTAAAACAAGCAAAGACACTAGCAAGAATGATTGCTTGCTGGGTGGAGAAATTCCCAGACATTTCAAGGTCACTGAAGTTTTCTGTGTTGATCGTTTTAGAGTAAGAGCAGAAAATAAACACGTTGCTTTCCCAAAAGACTCACTTCAAAATTAGTTGCTGGTTTCTCTTCCATTCATGCCCAGTCCTTCTCTTCTCTGGATGTGAAGGTCACCTTGGGGACCCATAACACTTATTCTCCTCCTTCCGCAGAGCATCTTGCCTGGATTAGTTATTGAATATTCTTCTTCCCCACCAGGTACTCACACCAGGAAATAAGAAATTTGCCTTCCTGCTTATATCTGCATCTCTGGAGCTTGGCAATATTGTGTTTGCTACATTCATCAAAATATTTTGGGTAAAGGTAGAAAAAAGCTATGATCAAGAATAATGAATAAATAATGAATAAGAACATAATAGAGTAATAAATGTTACACCACGGTTTAGTTCTGCCAGGATTAACTCTGACCAGGAACATTCTTAAATATATAAAATCCAGTGATACCAAGTTGCCTACTAGACTAGATTTCCACACTGATATGTTTCTGATGAAGCTCACCTGGTGTCCTGGCGTTAAACTCCATCACTTCTTTTCATGACAGAAGACTGAGGAGATTGCAGAGACATCCAGATTCCACAAACTGCCATTATGTCATAGATTTGGGGGGGGCCATTTTATTTTTATTAGCGCACACATACAATCTTAAAACTAGTGAGATACATGTCACAAAGAAATACTTTAGGAGAAAAGCCTCTGTTTCTGTTTTTTGTCCCACTGCCCAGAGGGTTCTCTGTGACTCCACTGGTTACTGCTCATCCCTCTCTGCATCGGATTGGACCTGCTTGTCAGGGGCAATAAACAGGGATGTGTCGCGCCCCCCTCGTTTCTCCCATTTCTTATTCTTTCCTTTTTTCTCATTTCTTATGCCATGTGGTATAAAAAATACTAAGGCAACTGCACATGAGTGTGATTATTTTCTTCTCATTTTTATTTTCAAATATTTTAAATTTAGGAAAGGATTGCAAGAATACTACAAAAAAATCTCCAGAGCCTCCTTCAATTCAGTTCATGAACTAATATCATTAAAACTTCTGCTTTCTCTCTTTCTCAGTCTCACAATACCTCATCTCTCATTTGCCTGTGTGTGTGTATGCTGATGTGTGTGCTTATATGTATGTGACAGACATACACTACATTTGTATCTAAAGAAGCTTGCATATACAAATATGTGTGTATGTAGCACTGTAAAATGGTTTTGAAACAATGTGGAAGTATATATAGAGAGAGATAGATAGATAGATAGATAGATAGATAGATAGTTATACAGCTCTTCTAATTAATTTACTATATATTCAAAAGAAATAATACTCTTATTAAATAACCAAATTTAGTATTAGTAAAAGCCTACATTCTAATATATAATCTATATTTTTTAAGCTTGACAAGTGACCTAAGAATGACCCTCCACATGCCCTCCCCAACTGCTCACTTGAAGATTCAATTGTCCTTTAATCTGGAGAAGGCCTGTAACCTTTCTCTCTTTTATTGACAGTTTTGGAGAATGTAGGACCGTGCTTGTTTAGAATATCTCTCAAACTGAGTTTGTCTGATGGGTCCTCATTACCACGTTGTGCTCATACATATTTTAGTGGAATACATAGTGGGTGACATCTTGTCTTTCTTAGCACATAACATCACAGGCGACATGACACTACCTTATCCCATTATTAATGTTACCTTCAATTCTTTTGTTAAGGTGATTTTCAAAAACTGTCTTACACTTACAACGTTTGAAAAATCCTTGAGGAGATACTATGAAATTGAATAAATATTCCCCTCCTTATCAAGTTATTCAATAGTTTTAACACCCACTGGTGATTTTTACTTGAAGTATTTAGTTTCATAATTGTAACAAAGTGCTAAATGTCTTATTACATTGTCTTCTGTATATATTGATTTGTTTTATTTACTTTTTATTCGCTTTGCTATCAGTCTGCATTTTTTACCTTTTTTTCAAACAGGATGCAACACACTAACAATAGTTTTAATATGTTCATGTTCATTTTTCCCAACAAATGTTTTCAACTTGAAAGTTTTAAATAGTGGTTTTTGTGTCTTTTGAAACGTCTTTATTGTTGCCGTTGTTTGGTTGGATTTTTTGTTTTGGTTTGCTTTTTAGGCGCTTTTCTTTCTGGCATTATCTTTCTTTGGTATCCAACATATCACCAACATGCCCCCCCCCCTCCTTTTTTAGGGTAAAATACTAATCAGTAACTATTTGGTAAAGTTTGGCTGTTATAACAACATAACTTAGGTTAGGTAATCACAAGTGAAAATTATTGCACACAGTTCTCAATGTTGGGAAGATCAAGATAATGTTGACGTAGACTTAGTGTCTGGTGAGAGCTTCTTCTTTTCTTAGGTGATGCCCTCCATGTCCCTGCATTACACAAGGGACAGATGGAATACAATGAGAGCAGCACCTAGGGGGAAATTCACAGCGATAGATGAACACATCAAAAGAACAAAACAGTCACACATAAACACATTAATGGTGAACCTTAAGGCCCTCGATAAACAAAAACAATCCGAGCCGATAAGCAGTAGAAGAAAAGAATTTATAAAGATCTGATTTGAAATTAAGGATATTGAAATTAAAAAGACAATTAAAAAATTAATGAGTCAAAGAGCTGTTTTTTTGAAAGAATAAACAAGATTGACAAACCTCTAGCTAAACTCATGAAAGAGGGAAAGAAAAGCACAAATTAATGCACTTAGAAATGAAAAGGTTAAAATTATAAAAGACAGCAGACATTAAGAATATTATGAGAAATTATTGTAAACATCTATATTCTAATAAGTCACTGAATTGGGAAGAAATGGGTGACATCCTATACACATATGAAATAATAAAATTGAAGGATGCAGACATAAAAATCTTGAATAACCCAATTAAACACACAGAAATTGAAACAGTAATAAAATCTCTATCTACAAATAAAAACCCTTGACCAGACAGATTCACAGCAATATTTTTTTCAGTATTTCGGGGAAGAACTAATTCTGGTTCTTCTCAAACTATTCCATGACATAGAAAGAGAAGAAATGTTACCAACTCAGGTCTGGAGGCTAGAATAACTTTAGTACCAAAACCAGACAAAGACTTAACCAGGAAGGAAAAATATATACCAATACCCTTAATGAATATAATCTATTACTGAACACCTGGACCCTACAGCGTAGCCAAATTGACACAAAACTAATCACCATGCCACCACATGGTGTGACTCTACCATAGACAATTCAACAATTCAATCACATACTTATGTGTAGTTATTAGAATTTTTAAATTTTGCAATTAAACTAATCAATGAAAATATCTTATGAATATGTACTTTCTATTGTTGGAGTAGGTCTTCAGAGTATATACATTGACATTCTATCATGAGGTACATTAATATGTATTCTTGATAGTTACAATTTCTTCACCTGAAGTGTTATATCATTTGTATTTTCATCCACTGTGTGTGAGGTGTTGCATGCCCTTGAAGCCACATCAGTCGAAAGCAGTATAAAATTTTGAAAAATAATATGTTATCCTGATAGATAAGTAGAAGTATCTCAACAAAATCTTTTTGGAGTTCGGCTTGTCTGAGCAAGTCAGATCTAATATGTGCATTCCTAGTTACCATTTTATTAAGATAAAGACAGTATTATCATAAAAATGCTAAGATTCCTGGAATGTTGAAATCACCTTTGAAATGAAATTACTGTCATTATAAATATGTTATATTTAGGTTAACGAAATTTGGGCTTTGACTATATAATTTATAAAGCAAAGTCAGAAAGGAAAATACATTTGTATATTTGCAGTGGATGTAATAATTCTTATAGTATTTAGGAAAATGTAATTGACTGTTTCTAGGTTGGCTATCTAACACACTATTTCTAAAGAAAATTACTGGATGTTTCTGCCAATCTGTAATTAGATACAATCATGTTTATTAGTGTTCGAAATGAAAACTGCAATTTTCCCGCTGCTCTTCAGAGAATTATTTTGTTGAAAAGAACTTTTAGCAAACCCTGAGACCTGGAACATGTCAAGCTACACAAGAGATGAACAGAGTCGCCCTGTTTTCCTCTTGCCTAACTCCTCGTATCTCTGGAACAGCTACAGCCTCGGCGGCACACCACCCAAAATTACAAGGCTAGGAATAAGTACAGCAACACAACTTTTTCTTACACCACGACTATAAAATTTTAAAATCACGTTAGCTTGTTTAAATGATGAAGTGATGTGTTATGGGTTGTTATTTATTGCACTTTTTAAACAGTGCTTTCAACTTTCAGTCTCAGAACTTTGCTTCGAGTTCAAAGAAAAGGCCACACTTTTCCAAGATAGTCCGCAGACAGCAGAGAGGAAGCAGGAAATGTCAGCGACTTAGAACAAACCAGAGCGAAGGCAGGTTGCCAAGAGACCCCTTTTAGAAGAATGTTCTAGACAGACACCTTCCAATTTCGATAATTCATAAAATAGGCCATTCTTTTAAGTGCAGCCATTTTAATCCCTGTGATCTCAGTATTGGTATCTTAACCCTTAGGAAACCTTGAAAAATATGTTCCCTTCCGTCCTCATCCCATTGGTCGAAAGTGACAAGACTATTCATTGATGACGAATTGAGGCTTAGGAAGAACTGGCTTAGGTGTTAGGAAAGGGGCTAACAACTTGCTATCCATCTCTTCTACCAGGCAGGTAATATTGCAGGAATGCAAGTTACTATTCTAACTGTCTGCTTTAGATATTGGATATTTTGTCTTCCACCTTCCCCGGGACATACCAATATTTCATTAAAAATTATGGTATTCACTCTAGCTATTGCTTGAGTTAAATTGGGATTCCATGGCTCGAGTTGATGCAGTAATTCCATTTATCGGAGGGTTTGCTAGTATAAATAAACAGGAGTGACTTAAAATACAGTGCTCTAGTTTGTCAAAAAAAATGAAAAACCTAAAACAATTCTACTCAATTATTATAGAATTATTACTCAGTCTATTAAATACTAATATTACATTGTGGTTAACATCCAAACATGCTGCTCATCAGTAAACATGACTTAATTCGTTGAATCTTTACAAAAATATTTTTTAAATATCTTTTAAAAAGTATTAATACCACCCAACAAACAAAAAAGCTGAAGCTTAGAGATCTGACACAACTTGTGGACAGTACCTTACCCTCCATTCTCCACCCATCTGATCTGAACTTCTGTGGTATTAATCATGTCTTTCTACTTTCTCTTGTAATTATGTAGGATAAAAAGAAAGGTTTTTTATACATACTGGTAGAAGGAGATTTTATTGGCCCATAAATCACACATTATAACTCTGAACAATGATATTTAAAAAAAAAAGGCTCATGGAGACGAGCTGGGGAACTGAAATGTGTCCTCTTTGTACCAATTTGTCTCTATTCCTGAAGTGGGAACAGCTAGTCTGCTGGATGACAAGTGTAAGAGGTTGCTTTGATCAAAGGCCCCAAGGACAAAAGTCTACATTTACTTTTTGACTCTGCTGCTTACTCATTAGTGAGCTTCAATAATTTACATAAAATGTTTATCTTAGTTTCTTTTAAAAATAAAGTTAATCATTATGCCTAAACATAGATTTATTGTAGGGTCTCTGTGACCTCATATGTGCAAAGTACTTGGAACTGTACCAGGCACATAAAATGTACTAATGTGTATGAGAACACTTGTGAGACTTGTGATTTTATTCTTGATTTCACACACACACACACACACACACACACACACACACACACACAATTTATGAATGTTCTTTATTAACTATATTATGTAAAAACTGATGATTCAGAGTATGATTCAGAGAATGAAACTTATTCATTCAAAGAAAATGACAGCAGAAGAGTTACTGTTTGGGTCCCCAGGGCATTTTAAGTTGCCTAAAGGTAGACTGTGGAAGTTACTACTTTTGCTTTTAGCATACAGGAAGAATAAGCAATAGAAGAACATTTCACAAAAGTGTTCCTGTATCATATGTAGTTATGAAATCACCTAATATCACAATGAGAGAATTCCAAAGCAAAAGCATCTGAATCAATGAGGTATACACCATGGGAAATAGCATCTTCTTATTTTTCTAAAATAACCAAAAAAATGTTTATGTGATTATTTATAAGATGGCAATATCACTTTCACTTAATGTTGAATTTTTCTTATAAAATCAAAAAGCCTAAATGTTTACCCTCCCAAAACTCAAGATAACTAAAACCTGGAGGTAATTGTCAAAAATACTTTTACTTTTCTAACATGTCATTTTTCTTCTTGAGTTTGCATATAAATTATGCATCTTATGCAAAGAGGCAAGAATTGGAATGACAGTTGAGCAATGCTGAGAAAGTGAAGGAGTTGTGCATAGAAGGCCGAAGCCAAAGGTCGAGTCGGCGGTCCTAGGGAGCAATTAGAAGCAGGAGAGGAGCCCTTGGGGAGGCACAGCTGAGAATCATTGCTTATGTCCACTGCTACTCATCTGGAGAACACGTGGAGATGCCCAGGACTGCCAGGCCCTTCAGTCCACCATGAGTTGAAATGTTCCAAGTTTTGAAAAAAAAAAAAAAAAGGATGTGTTAGTGGTGGATACACAAGGCTATGACAGCTAGGGAGAAATAATGGATTCGTGGATATAATTTTGGGTTTCTCTAACTTTTCCTGTCTTCTTTGCTATTTTTTTAACTTTTATACCTAAAATTTATATGAGTTTCTCTTCTAATTTGCTAATAAAAGACGCTCACACTAACATGAGTTATGTTTTATGTGTGTTTTCTAAAATCTTCACTTTCTTTTAATAGGGAAGTCTTTAATATCAGTTATTAATACTATATTGACCACCTTCCTAATTTCAGGCAGTGTCTAATAAACAATATATTTTAAAGGTATTTTCACGTTAGTTTGTGTTTAGATAATCCTCTGTGTCTTTAAATTATTATATGTGACCTTATATTACACATACAACACACTTTCCCGTCCCTTCTCTTAGCATTGATGTGATTCCTAAGCGAGCATCCAAATCCTTGCCAGCATGAGTGACGCTGCAACACACATTCTTGTACTTGAGAGAACAGGAAGGTTTCCAAATAATTTGACACCTAAAATTTTGCATTTGACATAAGTGTTCTGACAAAAGATGCTCCTTTTTTTCTGGAGTCTGTGCACATTACGACAGGGTAAAGGTATACTGATCCCTGGTGAATCTCCAGAGTTCAAAACGTATCCAGCCTTTCCACACTGTATAAAAGCCTCTAACTCCTTTTGTTAATTACAATTAATTGCTTCTGTCAGTTGCATGACTATATTTTCATTTTTTTAGTGTTTAGACATGACCAGGTTAAGATTCCCTGGAAGCATCCATAAATTGCTGTTCAGTGGCTATTTATTGAGTTTTGCCTTTTTTCTACGTTTTTTTTTTTGTTTGTTTGTTTGTTTGTTTCATCTGCTGGTGTTTAGAAACAACCAGTCCAAGGTTCCCCAGAAGCACCCATAGGTTGTGCTTCGGTGGATATTTGATGTATCCTTTGCTACATGCTATAGACTGAATTGTGTTCTCTTGAAATTTATATTTGAAGCCTTAACCCTAAATGTGGCCATGTTTGAAAATAATTAAGGAAAAACCTTCAGGAAGGTAATTAAGTTTATACGGAATTATACAGATGCAGCTCTAACCCACAAGTTATGTCCCTAAAGGAAAGGAGGAAACATCATTTTCTCACCCTGCTCACACCCAAAGAAGAGACCATACAAGAATTCAGAGAGAAGGCAGTCCTTTCCAACCAAAAAACAAGATTCACTGGAACCCAAGCCCTCAGGCACAATGAATTTGAAATTACAATGCCCAGAACTGTAAGAAAACTAATTTCTGCTGTTTAAGCCGTTAGCATGTGGTGTTTTATTACGGCAGGCCAAGCTGACTTCTACAGTATTAGGTGGTTGCTCCTTTGGGCATGTGGACCTCTAACCTTTCAGAGCTTCAAATTACAGAAGATGGAAAAAAGAGACCTCGTATGGTGGTGGAGAGGGCTGGTGACTGGAGCTCTGGTTCTGCCTATTCAGGGTTCTTTTTGCAAATAGAACCCAATATAAAATCTTCAAATAAGTATGCATAGAGTCATTATTTCAGAGTGTTACACTTGAGACGATGTTTTGATTGACTCATCACAAAGTCGTTTGAGTATTCTCTGTGTCTGGGTGCCTTTGGTTGATACAGTGTTGTGCAGTGATATAACCATTTGATCCACTCACAAGCTTCTTTGCCTATCAAGGGATCCATTGGTTAGATGCTATACTCTGTAAGATTCCAATGAATTAAGTATTATGAAAACATCTTACAGTGTGATTACTGACTGCTATTCATTGGACAGGAAAGGCAATCCTCTACCGGGAATAGATATCTGTCTCTATAAGCAGTAATGCCTGCTTCTTTTAGAATGAAAAATATTCAATATAAGACCTCAAATAGTAGTAATTTGGTGTGTTTGGATGATACTGAATAAGAATTAGTTTCTGAATTTTGATGAAAGCTGGTTATTAAGATGTGAAGGGGATTAGATTAGCCTTCATAAATTCATGTCATGCATAGTTTCTGTCATTGCCAGCGCCACCATTTCTATGTTCCCATAACACCAATTTTGTCATGCCCAAGGACAAAGTCAGGCTAATGACAACAGAGTCAAATTTCTCTGACTCTCCAATGCTTTTTCCATAGGAGATGTTTTCAGATGTGTGTAATAGGGGAAGCTGCGTAATTAGCCTCATTCCCACTCTCTTAACCATGTACTCCTGTTCTGTCCCAGACATGCTCCTCTATTATTCTAGTCTTTTGTCTTCCAGCATCCTAAGAAGAAAGCCGGGACACTGCTCAGAAGTCTACCCAGTTTCACTGGGGCTTGCACACAGGACAACTGATCAGGTGTCCTGCTCACAGGTCCACCTTCAAGGTCATTTTTGTTTTCTTCTCTGTTTTTAGGGCCACCTGTGAGTGCTGTGATACAGCCACTTTTTCTTTTGGACTTACAGACCAAACTGAAATGTTCTTCCCTCATCTTTTATGTCATTTCAGAGGCCTCTATATAAACGCAGAGCAAGCTGGGGAAAGGACACTAGGGCACCTCGGGATGACACAGAGACTCTGGTCTAACTGATCCACAGCTTACTTGTCCCTTACAGTCTTACTCAAACCTAAACCCAGATGGAATTTTTTCGATGAGAAATGTAACTATGTTAGTCCAACTGTACAATTTTTTCAGCTCCTAAGAGATGATTTTGAGTGTGTGATTACCTGCTGTTGCAAAAAAGTTCCCCATCTCTCTCTCTAGATCCAATAACATTCCAAGATACATTTTCCAAATGAATAAAAGTCTGTGCTATGGAAGTCATGGCCTTGTTTAAGAATTTAAAGGAACTTTGCTTCTCTCACAGAGGTTGTTCATGTGGTATCTTGGCCCAGTAATAACATTTCTAGCAATATATAATCAGCTTGATCATAATGTCTGTGGCAGAGCTAATTATCCTATGATGTTCATCATGTTCATGCTACTGTATTCAGATTCTATAATAAATTGCCATTAACTAGGTGGCTAACAAAAGTAAATTATTTCTTATTGTTCTGTAGGCTATGAAGTTCAAAATTAAGCCACAGGCTGATTTGATATGTGGTAAAGATCTGCTTCTTCACAAAAGTGGCACCTTACCAAAGAGTCAAGATCTCTTAATGTTCTTGTTTATGGACATTATAAGAACATTCATGAAGGATTTGTCCTCAATATCTAGTCATAGCTCAAATAACTCACCTTTTACCAGTACCACAGTGAGGAGTAGGATAACCATATATTAATTTGAGGCAAACAAACATTCAGACCAATGATTCAGACATGCAAAATCATATCATGCCACAAATTTCACTGAAAAACCAGCACAAATGCATCTCTCTAGTTTGGCTGTGGCCTTGAGCTGTGTATTGTGTGTGATTTTCAGAACCCAGAGCTGCTACCTGTCCCCTATCTTCCTTTCTTGTGGTACTGGACGCAAGATGCAGCCATCTTTCTTTTATTCGATGGTATTTTTTGAGAAGCTCCGGACAACCTAACATCTAAAATCTTCCCTCTGCCTGTTTCTAAAACCCCATTTCTCTTTCACTCTGGAGAAGAATTGGCTTGGCAATGCCCCGGTCCTTTTGTAATCGATGAGTATGATGTTGTGTGCGATTTACAAGAAGTGCAAGGTGTTTTTGAAGTTATGGAGAATTTAAAAGACAAAATTTTAAATATATCATTGTGTGTCCCATTTGAACACAAACTATTCCTGACTTTTTTTCTTTTTAATTAACTGTTGTTTTAAACTTTTCTAAGGAGATATAAACAAATGCTTGCTCACCACAGGTAGGGAACAGATGATAGACTAAATTAACGATTAAACCAAAGTCCAACTTGGTGAACCAGTGAATTGGTTGGGGTTATTTACAAGATTGTGGGTGAGGGGTTACTTACACGAACCTGGGTGACTCAAAGGAAGCTAGCAAATGCGCTGCATTGGCCAAAGCAGCTGTGATCAGGACTTCTGTACGATGTAGCTCGTGGTGTTCCATAGTTACAATCTATTCAGTTAAAGCAGCAAGTTAAGGTAGCAAGTTAAATGGACATGTGACCGGAAACAAACACCTCTGCATAGCTTAGGTCTTCAGCAGCGGCCATTCTTCATGGTTAGGATATTTATTTTTATTTACTATTGTGGGTAAGTGGAGATTGGAAGAGAAGAAAAAGTATGGAGCTTCAGGCATTTTGACTTAGATTTTCTACTGTTTCCATAAATGCGACAGGCATACAAAAGACATCCGACCAACACCAGATGCCAAGAATATCGATTTCATCACACCTAGGACTGGGAAACTGTGAAGTCATGGGTTCACAGATGGACCAGATGAATCTCATTCACTGGTCCTCACTAACAGATAATGAATGAGTCGTATCACTGCTTTGAAGCAATAAGTCCCAAACCTTAGAACTAGATTTTGTTAATACTCATCATCAAAATGCCTCCAAATGTATGATCAATTCCTTTATTTTTTTTTTTTTAGGTGATAACATTCCGAGCAAAAGTATAGGGTCTTTGGGGATGGCCTGATGGCAACACTTTCAAGTGTTTTTCACCTGAGAGCTCTTTCTCATCAGGACTCGGGTACAATTATATGAAGAGGCCTTAAATGTTGAGTCAGGCAGGCATTAAACTGACAAAACTATGCATTGCAAAGCCTGAATAAGAATTCAAGGAACACAAAGGAATACTAGATATATGGACATGTATTTTAAGGAAAGTGAAAAACAGAAAAGAGAAATGAAAAGCACAATAAATGAAAATGGATAGAAAGTCGAAAGAGAGCTCCAAAGTTATCATTAATATAAAAGACAGTTGGACCCTGTAGTGGAATTTAAAGTTGGGCCAAAGCAATATAATGTTGAAGTTTGTGCTGGTGAAATGTTTAATGTATTGTTAATTATGCTAGTTTGAGTCTTCTGAAGAAAGCAAAGATTCCAAAACCAAATTTTTAAGCTAAAATTAATTCATGTATATTTTACACAAATGACATGTTTTGGCATCACATTTATTAAAGTCATTTGGCTAAAAGCAATGGGCAAGCTACATTTTTCTGTGCCTTAATAAATCTATTGTAATTACCCAAGGATTTTGGAAGGCTATTCATTAGTAAACTATTTTTCACAGAATGACTTCAAGTCCTTTTGATTTGAGAGAGTTACATGTTATTTAACACAGACATTAAAAATACTACTTTCTTATATAATGATTTTCATTAATTTATTTAACCAATTTAACTCTATAAATCTTATCATGTCTACACAGAATTTTAAGGTGCAGTGGTGCACACAACAAACATTGACAGACCTTGTAGAGAAAAAAAAAAAACTACACAAGATGAGTTGTGATCTTGCATATATTTTTCACGCTATGTTAGAGAAGAAATGTTCAGATTAAAGATATGGACAAAGATTTCTGTATATTCTAAAATGCGTCAATATATATGCAAAATCTTTGAGTCAACCATGGCTATTCTTTTACCACATTTCACATCTATTCCTCTAGTAAAAATTGTGTCCTCTACCTTCAAAATAAAGTCGATATAACTGCTTTCTATGACCTCCAACATTAACACCTTAATCTGTTATCTCTCATAGAGTTTGACAAACATTTCTTTTATTAATTTTTTTCTTTTCTTTTGCAGCACTGGGGATTAACTCCAAGGCCTTCTCACCGTACTATATCCACATCTCATTTTTACTTCTTCCTTGGAGGCAAGGTCTCACTAAGTAAACAAATAGCCCAGGCTGGGCTCGAACCTGCTGTTCTCTCGCCTCTGCCTCCCAAAGTTCAGATACCACAGGACTGGGCGAATAGACCTAGCAGGCAGTGGCTGTCTAGTGAACGTCCCTCCTTCCACATTTGGCGGTTACCCTCTCCATAGTCTCTGCACGATACAAGACCAGAATGGTGTCGAATCATCTCACTTATTGAATCCCATTCTCATTTCTGTGGGTTTCCCATATCAGTAAATATTAACTCTAGGGCCAACAACACAATGATTTATGTGCTCAATATTAATTAATAAGACTCTGGGTTGAACCCCCGCAATTTTTGTGACCATACAAAAAAAATCCTTAAAATTCCTACTATTCTATTCATTGTATCAAATATACCACTCTTGTGGGTTGGTGATATTGGCTATGAGGAAAACTGAATTTGTGAGGCCAACAGGAATACACATATATATAGGTACAATCTCTGCTTTCAGTTCAGTTTTACTGCCTACGAATAAAGTCTATTGTATACAATTTTCTGCCATGATTTAACAGATGTATATATGTGGCCCAAATCCTGAAAGCTGCTTTTATTTCATTTCACACAACTCTGCCCTTGTCGCTTCCACTCCAGTCTTTCTGGCTTCTCGCTGTTCCTCAGACACAACAAGCTGGCCTTTACAACGGTCCTTTGTAGTCTTTCGGGCTACCTGAACTACTGCTGTCCAGGTGGGGCTGCTTAGCTTTCTTCTGGTCTCCACACAAGTGAAGACCACCTAGCCAAGAGCTTTACGACTGCTCTACAAAAGAAAAAAAAAAGAAAACTCCCTCTACTTACACCATTATTTTCTCCATTATTATCCTTTTGATTTTTTTCTCATAGTATTGTTTCTATATTCTTACAAATTCACTTGTCTACTATCTTCTATCAAAGTATAATTTCCATCTAAACAAATATTCTTTAATTTTAGTCCAATAGTTTGTCTCAAAAGCTTCAAAATAAGTCTGATACATAGTAGGTAGTTAGCAAAGAACATTTGGAATTCTGAATTTATGCTTTTATTAAATACGTGAACATCATATAAATTTCCCAGTACCTAGACTGGAAGTATATCATCATTCTAATTTATTTGCTACCTTCTCCTTGGTTAAAAAAAAAGAAAGTAAATCCTTTTGTATGTAGAGTAATAGAAAGTGTAAAGATTCTGAGAAAAAAAAAAAACTCCAATAATATATTGGGTGTCATCCAGTCCATTTTCTTAGTTTTGTATCATATGTTAATTGTCATTTTTAGCTAAACTGTGCACTATGGTTTGCACGTGGAGTGTCCTCCAAAAGGGCCACATATTTGGATGAAGTGGGACGACTGTGGAGCTGTGCATTATGGGGAGGTAGGGCCTTGCTGGAAGGGGCGGATGCTAGGGGCTTGACCTGGAGGAACTGCATCAATTTGGTGAGATTGGCGGGCCACCAGGGCAGAGCTCAGGTGTTCGCTGTTGACGTGTGGGCAAGGAAGTGGGAGAGGGTCACGAAAGGGAGGATCGCCCACCGTGGGCTTGGGGGGCTCCACTAAGAAGGGAACTAAGAAGAGAAGGCAGAAGAAGCACTGTTGTGGCTTCTTCCTGAGAAGGCTGTGCCCTTGCCTGGGCCTCCGTGTGCACACGTCCTTCTGGTTCACGTGACCCCTGCTTGACTTGCTTTGTGTCTGCGAGCATCTTCCCAGCCTCTTCCGTGTGCTGCCCCCGCGGCCGGCTGCCCGTGAGCACACTGTGTGAGAACTTCAGACACTGTCAGCTGAATAAAGCTTTTCTTCTCAGCGTTGTGGCTATCCGGTGTTCTGTCAAAGCCATGAGTAAGAAACTAAGACACTGTGCTTATTGTATATTTATTATACTACTCCTACTAACATTGTTTTCTCTATCTCCGTGTTTTAGCAACGTTAAAAGTTGTAAATTAAAATTATTTGGTAACAAATCCATGAGTACAACTTATTATCTGGTTGGCATATTACACTTCTAATAGCTGCGTAATTTTTAATATATGTAATAGTAGCATTAACACCCTTGACAGATGGAGGCACTGATAGAATACATAATTATATTTAGTTTGTAAGTCAAAAATACTAGCATCCAGTAAAAGTTGTCAGCCCACGAAGCCCAAACTCATTAAATTTCTTTCATATTGGGATGGTTGCATAATTAAATTTAATTTTGAAACTGGCTGCGCAGCACCTTATCCCTAGCTACCCATATGCGATTTGGTGCACTCACCAGACGCCGAGGGCAGCAGCCTGCGGCTTCTTTCATTGCGGTTGTGTGCTTTTCACTCTGTCCACTTTGTTCTCTGCCCACATTCTGGAGAAATTTGGGGGGAACTTCTAATACTTTAGTAGTTTTCTACTGCACATTACTGAGAAGATATGCACTAAAAGAGCCTGAATACAGACTCTATGACACTTCTGCATGAGTAGACTAAGTGATTTAGAATACCCCACACATCAAGCAGGGCACACGCAGGTAGAAAGTATGTAAGTGTGTCTGCACAGTGTTGGCTTACGATCTGTGCAGAAATTTAAGGACCTTTACGTTCCAGAGGTGCCTCAAGTTCCAGGCAAGAATAGCCTCTCTCCCGCTTACCTGGTCAGCCTTGCGGCTGCACAGACCGGTATCCAGATCTCGGGATCTCGTGGCTTCTCTTCGCTTCCCCAGCACTGATGGAACTCTGTCTCCACTCCCCCTCACAAGTAAGTCGGGTTAGACCTTCGAGCATCTCTCCTGTTACCGGGGTTACCCACCGGTTTTCTCTCGGACTAGCCAGCTCCTCGTTAGTCCTCCCAGCTCAGCCCCTGCGGGGCCACACTCTATTGCCAGTCAACCCAGGAAGTGTGAGAGAATGGAACGAGCACTGTGATTGGCTCTTAGGTCACATAACCTAATGACTATTCAGTATTTACACCAGTACACCTGAAGAACAGTTTTGCAGATATTAATAAAAGTCAACAATTAAACATGGAATTATTGAATAAAATTGAGTGTCATTGCTTTCCTTACAGTGGGTCTTCCTTAGTAATATATATTCAGATCTTCCAGAAGTTCATGCACAACGCAAGATAAGGTAATATGGCATTTGGGGAATCATGAAGCTAAGGTTTGTCAGAACTTATATCAGAAAACAGAGCTAATCTTTTATACAATCATTTTTTTTTGTTTTATCTTTCCCTTTGAAGTGTTTAAGTCATAAAATTTTAGTGTGTTATCACAGGCTTTCCATTTTAGAGAGATAAAAATTATGAATATAATAAAATTTCCATATGCTCCATACTTGGTTTCTTCTATTAATAGATGGTTTTTATTAGTAAATTTGCTACAATTAATAGAGCATTTCCTTATTTTTATTTCAAGTCTTTTTTTTTAGGTGTGCTCTGTTTCTCTTGATCACGAATATAGGCTGTATTTCAGATTTTTTCTGCTTTCTGGTGACTTTAATAATTTTGAATAGCAAATGTTCAAGCATTTTGCCAAATGTCCCTCAATCAAGATTTGCCTTTTTTTGTGATTATATAGAAATTGTGGTTTGGAAGAGTACATGACTTTCCTGTGACTACATAGCAACATGTCACAAACTATATGGTCTTAAAAAAATAAATATATTTGTCTCACATTTCTAAATGTTAGATCCAAAATCAAGATGTCAGTAGGTTCACCCTTCCTCTTAAACCTGTCCGAAGTGTCTCCCTTGCCTCATCTAGCTTTGAGTGACTTGTTGGAAATCCTTTGCGTTCTCCAAATGTATTATCTGGCTTTCCGTTCTTGTGTGGCTCCTTCCTGCGTGTCTGTCTCCACATGATCCACCTTCTCATAAGGACACCAGTCTTACAGGAGTGGGGGTGCACCTGACCTCAGCATGATTTACCTCAATTAACAGCACATGCCATGACCTTATCGTCAAATTTTCTCATGTTCTGAAGCATTGGAGTTAGGATTTCAGCAATAATTAGTTGAAAGGGCCCAATTCAATCATTCAACACATCTTACAGTAGAGACACTGCAAACATTCCTAATGCAACTAAATTGTTTAATCATGCCATTTTATTTTGTGCTATTAATATATTAAAATTATCCACACATTAAATTTCACTACTTACACTATAAAACTATATATTGATTGAGAGTTACATAGTATCCTAGAACACAATAACTGTATCATACTGCATAGGTACAACAGAGGTATCATAAACAAAAAAACACTGTTTTGATTGTGTCCCATCAAGGGTAAATGTTATCAACATGAATTACAGTTCCTTCAGTTTAAAAAATAACATAAATTATTCAATTTATTTGGGCTGTTCTCATTTAACCTTTTATTTATTTAAACATTTGCTCATCAGCACAGATTAATAGATATATATTTTATAATTCAGTAACAACATAGCATTTTATTTTACTGTTTAAATTATTCTGTGGCCATTGGAACACTTGCAGTTATATTAATACCTTGTGTCCTTATATTTCCACATATTCCTTATTTTTGTGTTCTTTTTCATTTTTCAGCACTAAAAATAGTTCTTTCAACTTACGTATTTTCTGCCCCCTTCCTACAATCATCCATTTATGATTTTATTGGAGAGCAGTATTATATCTGATCCTTAGTAGTGCTTTACTACTTTTGAGGTACAGTTGCATCTACGACTGTCGGGGTCTTCAGGGCCCGAGAGCCTCCGCATTGCTGACCTTGGCAGAGTTCCTTCCTTCCCAGAACAAATGTTACTGCTTGTAAGTTAAGCCAGGTGTTGTTTTGCTCAAGCTCCTGAAACTGCTCCTTATTGCATCCTCCCTCCTCTACTCCTTCCCTCCCCCTGGGCGACCCCACGCTGGTCAAGGCCTTGCTGATTGGCCCAAGATAACTACCTCAGTCCACTTAAGCCCTTGTACTTCCCTGAATAAAGGGGAGACGGCGATCACTGAATCGACTCCCCAGAGTGTGTTACTCTGTGGTCAAATCCCTCCTCGGCTGTTCCGGGGGTCCCTGCGGGACGGAGACCCCTACATACGAACACTTAGCTGACAAAGTAAGAACCGATTACAAATATTTCTGTTTGACCATGTCTATATTAAGATAAACCGAAATTTCTCTGAATATCTCTAATTCTAATTCATTGCATGGGTATTAACTCAGCCTTTTGCATGTCTGCAATGCCCTAATTCAATAGTGCAAATCTTATTTCTTACCAGCAGTCACACATTCATTATTACTCCTGCACAGATTCTTGGTTGTTATATTGCTAAAACATATCTCATAGAAAATAACTTTGTCTGTCAGGATACAATGACTTGCTTTTAGTATTATAAGTTTTTCTGATTTCCAAAGTTATTTACGCCATCAGTTTTCACCTCACTCACTGTAATGAGGTTATGTCGTGTAATCCAAACAAATTAGATATTTATTGCTTTCTGTAGTTCATCCTATGATCTAAAATATCTAAAATTTCCACACACCACAATGTACTCCGTATGCTGTATGTTTTCTTTCCATTGCTGTGACAAAGTATGTGAGAAAATCAACTTTAAGGAAGGAAAGTTTTTAGGTGTGTGTGGTGATGCATGCCTGTTATCCCAGCATTTGGGAAGCGGAGGAAGGAGGGTTGCTCTGAGTTAGAGACCAGCGAGGGTTATCTATTGAGCCAAGAAACAAGCCTACATCCTGTCTCAAAAATAAAAGAAAAGAGGAAGAAGAAAAAGAATCAAAAGGAGAAGTTTATTTTGGCTCATGGTATCAGAGATCTCAGCCCATGGTTTCTTTGTAGTAGCGCTGAGACAAGGCAATCGCCATGGTGGGAGCAGGGAATGGGGCACAGCTGCCTGCCTCGTCCCGCAGAGAAGCAGAAAGAAGATGGAGAGAAAGAGGATGGAGGCAGGCTGTGTCCCTCAGGTGGCCCGATTCTCAACAGTGGATTTATCTGCTGGCAAAGATTGAGCTCTCATGATCAAGTCCACTTCCAAAAAGAATCTATCAGCTGCCAATCAAAGCTTTCCCAAACCATGTAGAGGATGTTTAGATTCAAACTGTAGCATGCTGTAAAATTAGAAATCTATTGACGAGTATGTAATGCCATGTATCCTCATAACAGTACCATAATGGATAGAGATATCACCCTCAAACCTTTCCTACTCTTCACTTATTTATTTAATCCTTCCTCATGGGACTTGAACCCTGGTCAATGGGCAACCTTTTCTTCATGTCGATAGTTTTGCCATTTCTAGAGTGGTTGATCAATGGAATCGTTCAGGATGCAACTTTTTCACTTAGAAATGTAATTTTTACCTTTAAGTTTTACCTATGTGTTTATTGGCTTGGTAACACATTACTTTCAATCACTACACAATCTTCTCTTTGATGGAGGTACCACGACTTGTTTATCCATTCACCTACTGATGACCATCTTCATTACTCTGAGCTTGGGCCAATTACAGATAAACATACTACTACATTTCTGCGTGGTTTTTGTGTGGAAAAAAACTTTTGAGTCAGTAAGGCAAGTATCTAGAAGTGGGACTGTCAGATCCTATGATCAGTATAGTTTGGATTTTGTGTTGTGAAAACCTGCCCACCTGTCTTCCAGGTGACAGTGCCACTTTGAATCCCACAAGCAGTGAACAAGACTCCTTACTTCCACACCCATGTTGCCCACAATATCTGTTGTCATACGTATGCCTTTCTAATAGGTATGTATTTTACTTTTCTTCAATTTGTAATTCTCTAAGGACATACAATTATAAGCGGTTTCCCATGGTAATTTGTGTGTGTGTGTGTGTGTGTGTGTGTGTGTGTGTGTGTGTGTATTGTCTGATGAATTTCCTTAGGTTTTGTTATTCCAGAAAAAGTATTTATCTTTAACTTTTAACAGCTAATTTCACTGTGTGCATACCTACATGTTGCTGTTCATTTGTTCCCTGCAACCCTTGAGTACTTTCTTGAAATCTTATTTCTTGCATGACCATGTGACTTTAATGTTTGTGTCCACTCACTATCCACATGTGGATGCCTAAGGGGATGGCGTAAGAGGCCAACTCCGTGGG
Source organism: Ctenodactylus gundi (assembly GCA_004027205.1). NCBI lineage: Eukaryota > Metazoa > Chordata > Mammalia > Rodentia > Ctenodactylidae > Ctenodactylus > Ctenodactylus gundi. The sequence continues at coordinate 143,026 of PVKB01002757.1, read as the reverse complement.
AGCTGTCCAGGAACATCAGTGCCCTGGTAAAGAAGCTCTGGGAAATTTGTTGGTTCCATAAAACATAGGAAGGAGTGAGGAAAAGGCAATCTTTTAGAAACAGACTCTCAGAGCACACTAAATTTGTCTGCGTCTTGATCTTAAACTTCCCAACATCAAAAACTGTGAGAAACGAATTCTGGCTTATAAGCCCCAAAGTTTACGGCATTTTGTTCCAGCACACTCATGGCTTCAGACCGAAAGTCCTCCACAATCCTTGGACTTGTTTCTCAATAGAAAAGGTACCCACTTCATGCACATCAGCTTCTTTCAGAAATTTATATCTTTGGCTTTCTGGAGTTGCTATTTGATTCACCTGTTTGTAAGCTTTGGTGTGAAGCCTTTATGTTCCGCAAGCTTCCAGAATCTGTTGCTTGGTTTCTGCCATTAGATGTGATAATACAAAAATGTTCACAAAAGTCATAAAATATTTATTTCCCTTTTACTTTTTTTAATAGAATTTTGATCATGTTCAGGCTAATCCTGAACATGCTATGTAGCCCCAGCTGGCCTCAAACTCAGGGCAATCCTCCTGCCTCAGACTCTCTAGTGCTGAGATTCTAAGTGTGCACAGCCAGCATGCCATCTGCAATGCCAGGGAATCAAACTCCTTGGGGCCTTGAGCTTGGTAGGCAAGCGCTATAACTGATGAGCTATGCTCCTAAACTCCCTTTGACCATTTATAACTCTGATTATATATATATTTACATATTTTTAAAATTGCTCTAGTTTTTTTAGATATTGATTTTTTTTTCTTTCTTTGCCTTTTGCTTTTTTGTATTTTAGTTGAAAAACTTTTATTTCTATACCTTTGATTTGATTTTTTTACAAAATTGTTTTTATTGGTGTGCACTTGTGATGTATAATAATTGCATCCAGTAGGAGGAACTGGCCCATACACATGTAGCATCTCAATTTTTACTTCCTTTCCTCCCTTCCCATCCTCTACCCCATCCACTTCCTCTATCCACAAAATGCTTCCCCCTCTTTGCTATCATCATTCTAACTTTACTCTTTGAATTGCCTTGATTTTGGGTTTTCCTTCACAGCATCCATTCCATGTTTAACCTTCTATGTCTGATTCATTTCACTAACGTTCATCGTCTACGGTACATCCATTTTCTTAGCTTTTCATTTTGTATTGAGCAAGAAAAGCTAAGGCCTACATGCCTTGTTTATGAGAATTAACACCAGTAGGACCACGCCTTGGGCTGTGTTCAGGGTTTCCTGCAGGCATAATTATGAAGTGTCTCCAATTTCTCTCTCACCTTTTGGCTTTGGCTTTCTTTCAGTTCTAGTCAAACCCATAAAAGTTTGTTGGTCCTCCAGCCAAGTTCCAGATGTTGAAAATCCACTCTCTGTGGACTCGAGGTTAGCCTGCTGTCTTAGAATCTCAGTCCTCTCATGGAATAAGGAAAGACGGAAGTTTGGTTTGTCTGTTTGTGGTCTGTTTGTTCAGGTATTATTGGTTCTAGGGAGTGATGACTTCCAAGGCTTTTACATATGTATACTGATATCAGAAGTTTACAATTCTGTTGTGTGTTTTATTTTATTTTTCCTGATTCTGTGAGCTATAGGGCAAGTTTGTGCATCTCTGGGGCAGATCACTCCTCACAATGTAGATCATTTAAGCTTGTAAGAATTCTGTTTCCCATAGTCCATGTGTGGTATATTTCTATTGCATTTCTCTCCACAAATTAAAATAAATAATTGAAGAAATCATTCATTACTACATGTTTAAGAAGGATTTACTATGGGCTGAGCACGGTGTAATGTCTTACAGATAACACACTAAATAAGACATGAAAGCCCCCAGAGTTGACTAGAGTGGGCAGAAGTCTAAATGTTTAATTTAAAAACTCTGTGTTAACTAGCAAAAGAGAAGCATGTATGGGATGTGGTTAGAGCTTAAAGAAAAAAAAGTAAGGTTGTTTGGAAAAGTCAAAGTTGCTTTCTGAGAACTGATGCTTCTCCTTCCCAGAGATAGGAACTAAATTAATGTTCTTGGTGTTTTTTTTTTCTTTACTCAGTTAACCATTCTTTCTGACACTAAAAAAAATACAAATAAATAAATACATAGTATGTATATTGGACTCTTAGTGGAAATGCCATTCTCACCAGCAATTTAATGCCTAAAAAATACTACATTTACTTTTAGGTAGATCTCTAAGGTTTATCCAGTTTGGTGAACAAATTATTATGTTTCAAAGGGATTTTAGGGGTCTAGGTATACCAACACTGACATTTTTAACGAGTCTGCCAAAATGTATATGATCAAATGACTTTTGATCATTTGGCACAAAAGTCACCATGAGAAGCTGTTCTTTTATGTCACTAGTGTCACCATTGGCCAAATATTATTGGCCCAACACTAATAATATTGCTTTCAGACTATAGTACTTTTTTGAGTGTCAACAATAGTAGAAAATCATCATTTTATGAGACTGAATGTGAATTATGAATGCGACTAAAAGCCAAAATTAAACTAAGAAATATGTGGAGAATCTAAATAAGTAGAATAAATTTAAGCCCAGCCAAATTTAACTTGAAAATAATAATAAATTCAGCATGACTCTCGTAATGCTAACTCCCTATTTATGAGAAGCAAAGTCTATGCATCAAAATGTATCATTACATATATTGGAGGGTTATCTTTCTATGAGCAATATTATAAGAACTCATATGTTGAAATTTTGTAAGGCACTGTTACCTATGACATATCAAGCCTGATCTTACATCTAAGTTAAAGTTCTATCCTACATGTTTGACAGAATTTAAACAAAGTTGATTCATCTTATATGAATTGTAGATTTCAATCAAAACCAGCTTATATGCTTAAAATGAAATAAAAATATCATTTTCCTCTCAAATTTTGTTAGTATCAGAATTTGGAATCCTTCCTTATTCTTCAAATATTTACAATGTTTAAGAATCCTGTCAGTGTCTGTTGTGTTGGCAGAGTCACTTAAACACAAAGCAGGAAATAAGAAGAAGAAAAAAGAACTCGTGTTAACTAATTAGCAGATGAAAAACACCTACCATCCGAGGCAAAGGTGAAGACAGAGGTGAGACCATTGAAATATGTCTTGGTTCTCATGGTCATTTCTTTGTCCATATAATAAAACTGCACTATGAAATATCTGACAACACGTACCCTGCTTTGAAACTTTGTCTTGTGGGTGTCTCCATAGTCAAGGCAATAAAATGTGATAGATTTCTAGTCTCTGTTGCTTCAGGTAGGATAAATTTAGGAAACAGTCATGATGTAATTGAATTCAATACCAGATGCTGAAAATCTTTATGGTCGACCTTACTGAACAATGGGGAATAAGGTACAAGCTTCAATGCTGAAGCTTCTGTTTCCCTTTTTATTTTGAAAATTTTCATTCCCATCTTTCAATAGTAGAGATGAACAGTGAGAAGAGAGAGGAAGCAGCCTTGGAGACCAGACTTTCTGAGAGATTCAAACCACCAGTTACCTGTGACTTACCGTGGGATCCATGCTTATGTTGCATTGTTTTTGTTAATAAAACAAGTAGTAAGCAACTGTTAAAAATGAAGCCAAGTGACTTTACTAAGAAAGCGATGAATAACACCAAATGCTCATTGAGAACATGCAATATACCTGACCATTATTGCATTCAAATCTCACAATTTTTCAAAATCAGCCCTAATTATGTTAACCTTTAAAAAAAAACATTTTCAAATGCAAGTTGCAGCACAGAGAAGTTCCACAATTTCTCTAAGCTTATAGTCACAAAATAGAGACAGTGGAACTCAAATACAGGCAGATGGATACACAGTTCAGGATTCAATACTGACGCTATACATCAGATAATGTGATGGCCGAAGGAACTGCAAGAGGCTCCCAAAAAGTCATACCTGACCCCATGAATGCCAGAACATGTTTTACTATGTTTTGCTGTAGTAAGTGTAAATGTGCCCACATTAATCATGCCCAGGAATGCGGTCTGTGTTCTTATTTGTAACATTGGTACATATTGCTTAGGGTATCTGGTTATTAGCTTCAAAAATGGTAGAAATTCAGTTGATCTTCACAAAATAAGTTGCTGAGTTCAAAGATCAGAAATGTACTGGCAGTACCTTCAAAGAAGAAGACACTGTGTATTCTGATCTCTCCTCCATTTCCCCTCCTTTCCCAAGTTTCTCTTTGATCTCAAGCTAAACATCAGAATTTGGCTTTTAAAAAGACTGGAAGTGCCTTTCATTTTTTCTCAGATGCCTGAGGAGTAACAACTTCTGCATCTTACATGAAAAACTGTGTTTCTCACTAAAAATAACTTCGGCTTCAAATGCCCCCTGCAAAGAAGTTGAAATAATTTATCTTGAACTCTGAGAAGACAAAAGAAGGTAATTGCATGGGTGAGCCATTACCTGCAGCAGGGGAGGGTTACTGATCTTGCAAGGGCACTACAGAGCATTTCCTGACTAGGGCTTTGCAAGAGACGAGGTCAGGGCCCGAGAGTCTCCTTTGGGCCATACATGTCTTTCCGGAATCATGAACAGCCACCACGTCACATCTCTGTGCACTCCTGGATGTGCTCTGTGGTTTCATTTTCCTGTGGTTCTCTCCCTCCTCTCCTTGGTGCCCTAAGCGCTAACAGCAGCAAATGCCAAAACAATTAATTTTCTGGTTTCATATATGAAAACAAACTTCTTCAAGTAAAAACACATAGGAAATTGTAAATGATACTTTAAATGCAAAATCTTAAAAGACCCAAAAATGAATCATGTGGCAAGAAGCACATCTGTAGGAAACCAGAATGTCTCATCCAAAATACGCCTCATTGACATCCGGGCTATTTTGAGAAACTGCAGACGTAGGAGCCCTAAAAACAAGAGTCATAAGGCCCTTGACGAAGCTCGCTGGTAGAACACCTGCCTCGCATACGCAAGGCTCTGGGTTCAATCCAACAGCACCCTGGGGAGGAGGATTTTAGGGATGGAATAGAGTTACCTCTTTGTAAGGGAAGTTAGGTTTTATAAATAAGACCATTTATAAACATGATGTTCTCATTGTAACAGAAAAGAGGGAATTCATGTCTCTAAAATTTTTTGTCCACAGCTGAAAGTTGGGGCTTAATTTTGTCGATGAAATTTCAATCTGGTTGGTCATTTCTTTACGATCTTTCTCCACAACGTTTTTGTTTTTTGTTTGTCTCAGCAAACTGCATTTAAGCTTGAATTTAAATCCACTTATTTGGGACTTATTCGTTAGTTTGAGAATTGGTCACATATTCCTGAAGGACATGTGCTATCAAACTTTTCTTTTTTTCTCTTGCTTAGCTGTTCCTTTCAGGAAGTCTTAGCTAAGAATTCAATATGGTACTGACCAGGAACAACCTTCTTGATATTCACTGAGACAAGTACGATGGCACTAGATTTTTTTGCAATGGGAGGTTTATTGCAAGGCCACCGGCAAGAACTGACATTAAAATATGTTTCCACCATAATAGGGTTGGTAGCAGGAAATTAATAGGAAGAAAGAAAAAAGGTGCTTGTCAATTGCACGGCAAAAAAAAAAAGAATTTTTTTTTTTTTTTTTTTTAGAGATCTTTGTGTGGGCATAGACACCATGTCTTTTCATAGGTCTGATATTTCTTTCTTTTTGTTTGTTTATTTATTAATATATTGAGATGAGGGATTAACTCTGTAGCCCAGACTGCTGCTCCTGAACTCACTATGTTGCCAATGCTAACCTTGGACTCACGGCAATCCTCCTGCCTCAGCTTCCTGAGTTCTGAGATTACAGGCATGCGCCACCATGCCTGGCTTTATGTGGTGCTGGGTAATTGAATTCAGGGCCTTGTGCTAGTGAGGCAAGCTCTTTTAACCACTGTGGCATTCCTCCAGCCCCCAAAATAAGCCACTGGCAAATAGAATACAGCAAATTATTTAAAAGTTGTACTATGTGATCAAGTTGGCTTCATTTCTGGGATGCAATGTTGGTTTAACATATGTTAATCAGCTAATGTATTACACCACAATAATGAAAGCAAGAACAAATATTATATGATCATCTTAATTGATGTAGAAAAGGTCTTTGAGAAAGCCCAACATTCATTCGTGAATTTTTAAAAATCTGATACTTCTTTTTGGGGGAATTCTCAACTTCTGTTGTAGAATTTTCACTCTGTGACATAGAAGGGTATCAACCAAAGGATAAGCAGGCTTTTTCTGAACAGGTCTGTTCTTGGGAAGCTGGTGTCAACCCCCCCTTGAGTGTTCTGTCAAACTGCCCTTGAATGCTCTAAAGACTCGTCTTGACAAACAGTTTAATCACTTGCTAAGTAAGAAATTCGTGTCTAGGTTTATGTGGGCCTAAGCTAGTTTCAAACAACTGGAGAGAGGATTTTTCCTGTCCTCTACATCCAAACATTCACAGTAGATTCATGTCCAGAAAGTGCATTTTTTAATGATTATGTATCATTTTCCCATGAACAGTATCAAGATAAGATCTTTTAACTTTTTTTAATTCATGTATTCAGTCAAGAAAAGAGCTTAGTGCAGCTTTGGCATGTAAGCCACACTTTCTAATAATGCATTTCCTTTCTCTTTAATGATGAAACTCTTTTAAAGAATGAATTACATTCACAAACCTGTTTCTTTTCAACATCCCATTCTAATCTTGCCTAATTTGTATTTTACACCTTTTGGATGAGGTTATAGTGGATGTTTTATTCTTTTTACCACATACTTACCTGCGAAAGCGGTGACACAAACAGCAGTAAATTCCCTTGCAAGTCCATAAAGACCCATAATAAACCTGAAATACTACAGATTCGCAATAGACATTTTTCTTGCTATTGTTCATTGTAAGTTATTTATGCAAGTCGTTTAGCCTCTGCGGACCTCGGTTTCCAGTGGCGTGGAATTAGAAGGCTGGGCTCTGTGATGTCATTACCCTTTCAGACCCAACACCGTAATGACATTTCAACCGCAGCATGAGCCAGGTGGTATATGGAGAACCTAGCCATTACCTCTAACCCTGCCTCATTTTCATTATTGGAAACTGAAATTGTTTTCACTTTGCTAAATGAGTCAATTTGGTGGTTACTACAAACTACACTTTTTATTTTTATTCTAAGTTACCCTGTCTTCAGAAAGATGGTGTGAGTGAGATATAAGATTGATGAAAAGGATACAGAGTATTCTTGTGGAAACTCCAGTAAGTCAAAGTGAGGAAAGTACAATGACACAACATGACGCTTTTGAGGTCAAGGTGAGTTCAAAGTCATTCATCACCACTTACAAGCTCTGCGACTTTGGGGTGGTTCTTTAGTTCTTCTATGCCTTGTCTATATAAGGAGATGTACAATGACAGCACTTACCCTAAATGTTTTTATTAAGACAAAGTAGAATGTGAATTTAAAATATCTGGCTAGCATTCAACAAGCTATTATTATCATGAAAGGTGATACTTAGTGACTTAACTCATACTTAAATCAGAAAATCCAAGTTTGTTTTAGCCTAATCTCTTATTTTAACTTTCTTTTTGGAATCATGGGCTGTAGCATTTTTAATGCAAATAAACTAATCAGATGTTTGTCTTACAGTTGAATGTCTTTAACAAGAGTAAATGATATACATAAAATATTTGTCACTATTACTACTGAATCTGCATTTATTTTTATTAAGCACATTTGATGTATATGAATCTTACTTTCTGTTTGAGTTTAGAATTAATGTAAATATTTCAAAGTTAAATAAATAAATATCTTGTCAAAAATGAGGAGTAATATCTTAGCTATTTTTAGTACATTTACAAAAAAATTCTCAAGCATTCTTGTTAACAAGATAAAATGTTTAAATGAAAGTTATTTTCCTCAAGCTGTTGTCAACTCCTCTTTTCCCCAAAATGAGCTACAGGCGAAGAACAGGGAATTAATTGCAATGGTGTCTGGTTGCAGGAAAAAACAGGTTCAGCCTCTGGCGCTGCAATTGTTTCTGCTCTTTCCAAGGAAAGTCCTTGATGACATCATCATTTTTTTAAATGTCAGTGATTTGCAGTCTCCTTGGGGTACTAGTCAAACTGCTATGAAAATTTAAGAGTAATTCATGGGGTGAAAGCTTCTATAGAGGCTAGAAGTGTCATGTCCCTGGTGGGCTCACACATTTCTTAAGCTGCAATTCTGGTTCTTTCTCTCAAAGAACATTGAAATATGTGTTGGACCTAGCTCAGAGCCAGAGAAGATGCCAGACATTCTTGAGGCTAAAGTTCGATTGATTGTAAGAGATAGACAAAAGCCCCTTGTGGAGAGGGCAGTGAGGAGGGGCATCTGACCAGGGAAGCTTGCTTTTGCCATCCTGGTAGTCCTTTTTTATGATTTCGAGGAGTCCCTTGCTTCTAGGTGGGCCCCGGCATCTGAGCTGCCACCAGGTCAGTGATTTATGCAGCATCCAAAGTACCAATCAGTTAAGTAGCGATAAGAGACGTGATAGGTAACTCAACTCCTCCACCTCCCTTTATCCCTTCTGTGTGACAAAAGCCCATCACGAATTTGCCTGCCAAAAGATGAGCCAGGGAGACATAGAACAGAGGAGCTTCTGGTCAGTTGCTATTTGGTGCTAGCCATGTTACATTCCCAGTTTGCCTCTACTGGGCCTATCTCCCTACTCCATCCTACTGACCCTTGTACCTTTCCGGACACAATCAAATTTTAAGTGGTGATTATAAATCACTATAAAATAAAGACAGAATATGAGAATTTCTGACTGAGAGAACTCCAGAAAATCTTCAAGAGGGAGAATTATAGAATAATGATGTGAAATTGGACCTTGTATAAGAAAAGAAAAGGTGAAAAGATGGATTTTTGCTTATTTATTTAGTTTGGTTTTATTTGGTATTGGCGACCAAGCTCAGGTCTCTCATACTGAGCTTCATCTTCAGAGCAGCAGGATTACAGGTCAAGGCCACAAGGCCCAGCTGAACATTTAAGGTACTACAGCAAATCACATAGATGATTGGATCTTGTAGAGAAGATCATACATCATTCATTTAATCCTTTGAAAAAACAAATTTCAGTTTAAGGTAAAGAAGTCATCTGTTACAGAAGCCAAATAATTCGGCCAGAAATCTCCAGCTACCAATTTTTGTTGGCAGAATGTGTTTTCCCGTGTGTGCTTTTGAGGTATAAGTGAGCAAGGAAAGGTAGTGAGTTGCACTGCAACAGGGTTTTTATGGGGATCAAAACATAGATATACAAGACAACTGATTTCCAGGGTTCGATCTTTTACATCACTTGCTATCTATTGGGTATCAAATATCCGCCTTGCCTTCCTTGTGCCTTTGAGGAAACTTGAGAAGAATTGTGTTACTTTTTGACTTTGTAGAGCTTATATTCTAAATTTGCATATAAAATAATAGAAAAGCATTGCTCTATTAAGAGTCTACATATGAGTTACCACAGAATACAGACTTGTGATGAAGAGAAACTTGAATTCTACCTGACAGATGAGTTACTAAGGGGGTGAGGGTTGTCATAAATTAAGGAATGATTGACAATTTCAAAAGGTATGCAAAGAAAATGAACATTACAGCAGAAAATGACAATATATCCCAAGAAATCCATTCATAACGGAGCACGATATTTCCTGAGGAAAGATAGTTTAGTCTAGAAAGAAGAAAGTAATAAAGACATCAAGAAATAAAATGGAAACAAAAAATTAGAGATATATACAAGAAACAAAATGAGATGTGTGTGCGTGTGTGTGTTTGTGTGTGTGCACACAGTGTTGTAGAATGAATTTAGAGTCTGTGCACTGAGCCCAACCCAGTAGTAGAGTTCCTCTTCTTAAAAAATTTTTGAAACAGAATCTCGCTAGGTGCTAAGCTGCTGAACCTGGGCTTGAACCTGCTATCCCTTATTCTCAGCCTCCGAGAGCATGGAGACGCTAGTTGTGGGCCACCTCACCTAGCTGAGATCATATCTTTAAAATGCGACAAAGGAACCAGAGAGATCTACTTGGACATGATCAAAATGATTTTTAAAGTTGTTACTATACTCTCGATAAATGATCATGAAACTCAAATGAAATAAGTACAGATTTAAACAAAGCTGAAGTTTTCAGAAGATAAAAAGGTACATCTGAAACAAAACAAAGAAAGAACAAAATGGATCAAAAGTCTATGGTGATGGAGAAAATGATGTGATCTGGTTTAGGGAAGAGAAAAATGAACAAGTTTGAGTTGAATGTGGGACACCAGGATGCAGGTACGTGTAGAACATCCGAAATGGAGTGTGGAGCATAAGACGTGGCTGAGGATGTTCAAAGAGTTGAATTCGGAAACAGCAATGAAGCCTAGTTTGTAATGGAGGACGGCGCTGGAGCGGTACCATCGGCATCCTCTTACTCAGCGGTTAAAGATTGGGTGAGTCACTCATCAACACGGAGGAGTTGCACGTGTATGTGGGAAGCGAGAACGACCTTTCTTTTGATAGAACAAAGTCCAAAAGCTGGTAAGGCCAGCTAGAGACGAAAGTACAGCACAAAAATTAGCTATGAGACAGGAAGAGAGATGTTTGCTTCTATAAAACATTATAAAGAAAGTTATAGAAGGATGATGGTAGTTTAAATAGGGGGGTGGATACATATGTGTATACGTAGATGAAGGGCAAGATCACAGCAAAGCTTCTGAATTTCAGAATAAAAAGAAATTTAAATCAGCAACCAAGTATATGATTGAGAATATAAAGGTAGAGAATGAAGACATATCAAAGAATAAAGTTATTAAAAGCAATAACAACTTAGATGAGTAGCATAGCAAAGTAGAAATAAAGGAACTTTAAAATTATAATATGCTTTAACTCCCAACTTTGTCTTTTAATTAGTCATATGACTTTGGGCAAGAGATTGAACCTCTCTGAGCTAAATTCTGACATCTGTAAGACAGATATAATAACCCATTTGCAAGGCACTATTATGGCAATGAACTAGGTAGTTTGCATAACATATTTCAAAATGTTTGGCAGATGATCAATAATTGATAGGCTTTATTATCACCATTATTGTAATGCCCACACTGCGCAACATTCACATGGCCCAAATTACCATTCTTGTGGATAGCTGTCTGTATCTTCTGACATGATTTGGTACTTTCCTAGCCCCCGAAGGAAAAGGATGATACAAAAGAAATACGTTCTGCCATTTTGGTATAATTACTGACTTGCAATGAAGCTCACTTTAATTTAGAAAGTATGACTCTAAGGACATTTCCAGAACGTGATTGTAGCTTGAGAAGAGGGATGTGAAAAAGGGAAGGCGGGAGCATAGTACTGGGCTGAGAGGCAGAGCCACGGCTGAGCTAGAAGGGAGACGAGGGTATAGGAAAGTCATGTTCATGATGGCTGTGCCAGGCTTTCTCACCGCATGGGCAAAACAGAAGAGGAAAACTCGGGGCAGCCTGGGACTGCCCAATAAGCCTGAGGCTTTGTTTTAAACCAAATCTAATATTTGATAATTGTGTGACATGCTAAATCAAATCGCACACTTTCAACATGCTCAGCATGGTCCCAGGTGCCAGGCAAACTACAAAATAGGTGATTTCCAGCTTAATGTTCCTTTGAGGAAAATGTAATATCAGATTACACAAATAATATGTAAAAATAGAGGTGTAAAATACACAAATATTAATACAGAATATACATCTAGTCTTAAAATGACAATAATGCTGATATTTGATAGCAATTTCTATGTTTCAAGCACTGTTAGGTATATGAAAGCATTGAATTTCCACAACTACAAACAAGTAGAAATTATCATCTTGATTTTAATCATGAATGATATATTCTAAAAGCTCTTTAAATGAATCTTAGATACAAAAAATTCTTATCAGGGAAACCTGGCAAGAAAGAATTTACAATTAAATACCACAAAAAAGAAATTTTACTTTGGAAAATATGCACAATTGCTTCCAATGCAGTTTATATATATATATATATATATATATATATATATATATATATATATATGTACATACAGGATAGCACTAGTTTTAATATCCTCAGTACAAGGAATTTACTTTTTTTATGTGCTCATAGAAGTGTTTTTATACCACCAGTAATTTAAAATAATGATGCTACATGTGACCACTATTATTGTAATACATAATTTCAATCTACCAATAATTAAATAATGCTTCAAGTTATTTTAACACTCCGTCATGTATTTGTAAAATAAGTTGCTTTTTATCACCAAGCCCTCTCTTTTCTTCATTATTTGAAATACTTTCTGGGATGAGGATTTCTTACAAAAATATTATAGTCTGAACACAGTGTCTATTTTTCTAATTCTGTTTCCTTATATCCTGAGCATTAAGCAAACAATAGTAATATATAAAGGAAAGCTGTCTTCCCACAGCTCTGTCAGTTCAAGATCGTGTCCCAGTTGTGAACAGGAAAGGGCTTTATTGTTCATCCTGTTCCACTGAAGAGGGAGTCAGCTTGTGTAATGTTTCTTACAGGGATCAAGTCAGTGCATGAAAATGAGTACAGGGGCAAGTCTTCCCGCAGCATTATCATTCAAATTGAGATTAATGCTTTAATGACCACCTCATAAATATTAATACTCTCATGAGTTTCTTTCACAAAGGTTACTTTTCATTCTTCTGTAAAGAATACTAAAGAATGTGTCAATTAGGGAGTCTGTGTGGGACCGTGTGTGGCTTGCAGAGTGGTTCATGTTATTTTACCTAAGTTTAATTAACTTTAATTCCCAGAAATAAATATGAAGAAATCCACCCAGCTGTTAGATGTAGGTTTCATTTGCTGTAAGCAAGTGAGTACAGTCATATGAGCTTTTGTTTAGTTTGCCCTTTATTTTCATTTTTTAATTTTTTGAGACAATATCTCATTCTGTAGCCTAGGCTGATCTTGGACTCAGGACAATCCTCCTGCCTCAGCCTCCAGAGTGCTGGGATGACAGGCGTGCACACCCACACGCAGTTTTACGTGGTGCCGGGGGATCAAACCCAAGGCCTGGTGCTTACAAAGCAAGCACTTTAGCCACTGAGCCATTCCCCCAGTCCCCATATGAACCTTTGAACTTTGAACATAAGTAATTGGGAAAATATAAAATGTATGTGATTTGGACAGTATCTGATATCATAAAAATGGAATTACTCTACTAAAAGATGATACACTGGCAGAGTAAATGAAGGATAAACAAAGATAACGGAAAGGCAGAAAAGAAGAAAGAACAGAACAAAGAAGTAGAATAAAGGAGACAACAGGAACACCGCGGGCAATGCTTCCGCTAGGGTCTGAGAGGAAGAAGCAGCACGAAGCCCTGATCCCATCACTGCTACCGTCCTCAGGTGAGGCCGCAGGATGGTCTTCCACTTTGCAGGTACCAAGGTCAATGTTGACAGCACAGTGCCGTCAATATACGCTACATTTCATTGGATGCCTTCCTCCAGCAAAAGATCCTTTGGCCAAAATAAGAAAGATAGATGAATTCTGACACAATATTTTGAATAAACACAGGGTCTGCTGAGGGATGGATGTAGGGTTTGAAGATGGGGAGAAAGAACATGTCTTATTTTTGAGATACTGTATAGATTAGAGAATTTGGGAAGTAATAGAAGTATGATGTTTGTTTTATAGAGATGAAGCTGAGTGAACTCAAGTTTGGAAAGCCATCTACCCAGAGATTAAAAGAAATAGTAATAAAACAGGTGAAGCTTGGTCTGTCACTAATATTTCAGACACTACACTGAAGAGTAATATAGATAATTAGTTACATACAAGCATAGATAAATTAGTTAATTATAAACAATCCCTCAGTCCAAATCAGTGTTTAATTTTATATTATTAATAGTAGGAATGCAAGCTATTTATTATTTACAACAGTTAATCAGTTTGCATATTATTATGTTCACGGTATGTGCAATGGAGTTCTACTCTTCCAAAGGGACAGATAGATTTGAAGCTTTTGTATGTAAATAGGTGCAACTTGAGACCATCATGATTAATGAAGTCAGTCAAAGTTAAATATTGTATGGCATCTCTAAAATAAAAAATAAATAAACAAATGCAGGCATTTTGTATATTTATACAAAATACTCAAGCTCAATGTAGCCATCGTGCTTTGCATATGCATACTAGTAAAAGTGGTGAAAAATAAAAAAAATTCAGTAATGCTATTTCTTCTTCATAGATAAAAATTAAGAAGTAATGGAGATTAACTTAAGTTCAAATTTTATAGCGGGCATCTCAAGCAGAACTTCAATAGTCATATTTCAAAAAAAAAGTTCTCCTTGTGTGATCCCCAAATTTGGACAAAGATGTTATATAGGGTTCCTTAGACCCTTTGAATCGTGCCTCCGCCCGTGGGTCTGCAGTCCACGTGTAGCCCTACAGGGCTGTTGCTTCCCCAAGGATCCTCCTCAGTCTTTTTGTGTTTCCGCTTCCCTCCTTCCAGTCCTTGCCTGAGATGGCTATGGATTGTGTTTATGTATGTGCTTCTGGTATAGACCCTGGACTGTACAAGCCAGTGAGGCAACGGGGTAAGGTAAGGGATGTTTTCCTGCATGGTCATAGACAGCCAAAGAACAAGTTTAAACTTTTTTTTTTCTTAGAACACAGTCGATATTTCATTCCTCAGCACCAGAAAGCTGTACCAGAAACATGAACCATTGTCCCTTCCGTGAAAGCCAAGCTAAGTAGTGAGCCATGGTGGGCAAGCAGGTCCTGGGACTGTAGCGCCATCTCAGGAAATCATTCAGCCTCTTTGTAAAATCCTCTTCTGGCTGTAATGTTTGGTTAGAATCCAGAATTTAAAAATAAACTTGATTTTCTCAACATTGTATAAGTTATTATTCACCTCAGTGGAAGGACCAATTTTTATAGTGCTGTAAATTCTCTAAAATCCATGTCAGTGGCTTTAGAAAAAAATTAGAAATATCCATTTATAAATCAATCATTGTTCTTTGGCTCTAAGTTGTCTACCACGGACACAATGAATCCCTCAAAAGCCCTTTCCATTTTAAAACATAAAAACACATTATATTCAATAGAATATGAAAAAAGGTTTAAGTTAAGGTGAGAGATAATAGAATGAATCTCAACTTTGTCAAAATACTTCTTAAAATAGAATAATTGGACAAAGCAATAATCAAAGACATAACTGGACATTTTCTGAATTTAAAAAGGTCAACTAATCAAAAGGCGAAACAGTAAAAGTCAAAATTTTGAAAAAAAATACTCTCTGCTAACTTCTTTACATGTTTTTAAATTAGAAATATAAAAACCCTTTTAATATCAGAGTATAAAAATAAAACAAGAAAAATAATCCTTTCTTTGAGAGTGCATATGTGACTGGTTTCAGACATGTCTTTTCAACATTAAGTTTTAGAAAACAACTAAGTATAATCTACAAAACTGTGAGTGGGAAAAAGTGTAACCAAATGAGTGAGAGTTTATACACAGTATCATTTTCATATTCAGTCAGCAAACATTGAGTGTGAAATACCTCTTTATCTCCATAATTTGGTCATCTCTTCAGATGAGTCAAAGAAACTTCTTTACTGTTCTGACTTTCTTCATTCACATTTGTTCTTCCCACAGTTATGTTTCTTTTTCTTTCTGTAAAATGTTTCTTGATACTGTCTACATCCTTGGAAACACACACACTGGTAATTCTTTCTATGATTTTTTTTTTGTTTTTTTGTCCTTGCAAACATTTGCTTTTGGTAATGATAGAGGAACTATTCTCAGGATAAAAAAGAATACACTTCGACACATGAAAATATGCTTCAAACTTATCATCAAGTTGGAAGCAGAATCAATTCTCTATGGATTCGTGACTTGATTCACTTCCACTGTTGACTGCATCATTCATGTGCAATGGAAGGTACCAGCTACCTCAGAAAAAAGAGAACAGATTTCCAGTCTCCCTTTCATGCCAACTAATATTCCAAAACATTTAATACATGGTAGAGGATACAATGAAAATAACCATGTGGTCAGGGAATTAATTTAGAGTATGTGAGGCAGAATTACATTAATCCAGAAATAAACATTTCAGAGATCTAGCTGCCCACGACCTGCTTGTTTAAACTCTATGGCAGATTCCTAAGCCAAACTTTGGAGGCAGAGCATTGGTAGCAATTTATAAAGGACTCTAGAGTCTGTGGAGGAAATTTTAAAAGCAGCCAATGCTAAAAAACAAAACAAACCAACAAACTCTAATGCTAATAAGTGCCTATTTATTCACCCAGCAAACAGCAACATAATTATGTGCACAGGCGTGGCAAACAGTCTGCCCACAATCAACTTCGTGTATTCTACTTATGAAACTGTGTGTCAGCAGATAATTAACTCTCTATATCTCATCTCCTTCATCTGTAACATAAGATAGTAGTAAAGTAAAAACGGTAAATGATATATGAGACTTTAGATGGTTAACATGCATTAAGTGTAAAATGGTGACTTCCAAACATTAGGCTCTATGATACTACTTACTAGATAAATTTATTTCATGTAGAACATTAAATATTCAAAGACTAGCAAAATGTAATTCTTGCCCTAAGGGGCTGTAAAAGTAGTAAATGAAGGGACTTACAAGATTTCACTAGCACTACATTTCTTCTGACTGGTGCATCACAATCTGATCACATACTATTCTATACTACATTTTTATGCTGCAGAAAACAAGTGATGCAAGTTAGTGACTTAAGGAGACTAGTATTTCTACCTTAAAATTCTGTTATTTATAATATCAGGTTGACGCATCTTCTTTCTCTGCTCCCACTTTCATAAAGTAACATGTAGTAATCACTTCTGTGGTTTTTGTTGTTCAAGTCTTGACTGAATTCACTTTCTTTTGATTATAGGATGAAAGTCTCTGTTTCTTTCCTAGCTGGGAAACAGAGAGCTGTCCTCAGCTTCTGTAAGCTGCTGTGTCTTGGAGCTCATGCTCACTGCCTGTCCCTTCTTACATCCGCGTAACAGGCAGAGCCCTTCCATTACGGAGTAGATCTAAAATGTTTCCCCTGAAGTGTCGTGTGTTCAAAAATAGTTTTTTTTGTAAGGTGAATTGATCATGGGGATGCCATATTTGTTCCTAGCTGACTGTTATTAAGAGTTATATAGCCTTGTTGGACAAAGTGGGACTGTGGGGATGTGATCGGCGAGGGCATTTTTTGTCCTTAAATCCTTCCTTATCTCGAATTGCTTCCTGGCTGCCATGACTTGGCTACCCTGATCCCTTCTCTACACTGCCGATACGCAACTTTTGTCATCAAGTCAGGTAACACTTGACTGAACTCACTGAAGCCATGAGCCAAATAAGGTTCTTCTTCTTTTGAATCATAGGTCTCTGGTGTTTTGTCCTGGTGTTGGGAAAGTGACTAACACACCTACAGTCTCTCTATCTTTCTCTTCTTCCACATTTCTCTAATGATCTTTTCATCTTTCTTCAACTGGTCACGGCTTTCTGATTTTTGGATTATATGAATCTTACTGCTAAAAATAAAGAGCCTGTAATCTTAATTCCATCTAGATAATTCCTTCCAAGCATAGATAGGTATTTGTTGAATAATTAGGAAACAGCAATCTTAGGGGTCATTTTGAGTATTTTGTCTACCACATCTCCCATTACTAACACAATAACAACAATAAATCAAACCCATGTTCTGACAAGTCTATGGTATTCTTTTAGTGATCTTTTTCACTCCAGTGTTAAGGTTTTAGCTTCTCATTATTTCTTGAATTAATGGGCTGATTCCAATATCTAGCTTAGAAAGCTTTACCATTCTCTGGCCTTCATTTTTACATGGTTTGAATATGAACAAACCACTACTTTGAGTTTGTCTCAGCTTCAAATATTATCATTATTCATAACAGAATTAAGGAAATACCCAATAGGATGTGAAAAATAGTATTCATATGATAAATAAGGAATATCTACAAATATGCATATGAAACAATAACAGGACATTATGAATACATCGAGTTATTCACGCAACTCAAATCACTGAATGTTGATTTTTTTTATTTTTACCAGTTACACATGTGTGAAAAAGAGAAGACATGAAGACTACATGCAGCTCAGCTCACTGATTTCTTACCATGTTTTTTCTAAGCTACATATATTCCCTTTTGATTTCTCAGTAGAACTGCAGCATCCAGTTTTGTGATTATGGAGAAAATGTTTCAGCATTCTCACCTACAAAATAAGAAAACTGAATTAAGCCAGGGGACAGCAAATATAGCATCCATATGTCTCCTTTTCTCTCCTCTGTCGGTAAGTGACTAATGAAGTCAATTTTATTCTTATGGGGCATAAAGCAGTTTCAAAGCATCAGTTGCACATAATACAAAAATTTTATTATAAGAAATAATTGAAGTCACATTTATGAAGAATTTCACATTGTAGCTCACAGAGAAGCGTTGACAGTCTTTCCCAATCACAGAAAAAATTCATCCTAGGAGTGATGAATCAGTTGGACTTTGTAAGTTGTAGTTCTCAGCACAAAAACTTACCACCCCTGGCAGAGAAGTAAAACATTAGATCAATGATGTCAGCTTGAGATGGGGTGAAACCCAGGAGAATGACGAAAATATGCATGAAGTTGACTCAATGGCATTTTTCAAGTGCACACAGTCCACAGCTTCCAGATATTTTGAATCTTGAGAATTTAGTAGTCTCTTTGAGCAGTGTTGAGATTTTGGCTACTCTTGACTTCCTTTCTAAAGAGTACAGTGTAAATCTTTGTAGTATATACATTTTTACTTTATATAAATTATAGACTCCTTGTACTTTCTAAAATTCACTATAGAGTTAGAGAATGTCATCAGTTCAAATATTCCTACTAGAAAAAAATGTTCTTTAAGGCAAAGTGATTATCTGAAGAAGAGGAAAAAATAACAACAAGAATACTAATACAATGTATTTCTGTTAAAAAAAAATTCTCCTTACCCCTCCTTAAGTTAGAATGAGAAAAATAGATACTGTGAAATATAAGTAAATGAAAAGTAAAAATCAAATGGAAACATTTTATAAGAATGTTAAAAACTTAGTGATAATAATACAAACTCCAGTAACAATAAAATTTTGCTGATAAAATAGAACCAGTATTTTGTTCTATAGGAAGCATCTGAGTCTGTTGTGAACTGTTTTTGTAAGTGAAATACAGATAACTTCCTATTTGAAAGCAGGCCATTAAAAATTATTTGCAATAAAATTCATTGCTCAAGCATTTGGATGACTTTCAGTGACACTATCCATTTATTATCGGTTTGTGAGCACCAGGCATGATGTCAACACAAGCAACAGACATTTTATCCATGGTGAGACAGGGCTCGTGTTGGAAGCAGATTTCTGAGCGTGATCAGTGGACCTGCAGTGTCAGCAACATCAGAAAACTTGTGAGAAATGAAACTCTACCCATCCCGGAACAACTGAGATGCATACCAGGACGTAAGATCCAGAGATCTATAGTCTATACACAAATCTTCTGAGTCATATTGGTGGATAGTATAATTTAAGAGCCACTGATGCAATGCTTGTTCTTATAAACACAATAAAATTCTACACAGGCAAATCCCTACCCAACAACCAATCCCTACCCAACAACAGTTATGTACAATAACCTTTGGGTGTTGTCAGAAATATCCTAGAACCATTTAAAAATGGTTTCTTTGGTTTCTTTGGCAGACTGTCAGTCCAGTTATGCTAAGCATGACTATTTATTAAGACTTCATTGTGAAACATCCCTGAAAGGTTAGATGTGTGGGTCCAAGAAGATACATTCATTTCATGTTGAGACCACAGACTCAAGTACTTTCAGCAGTAGAGACATACTTCAAATAACCACCAGTCCACTGATGTATTTCTCAAACTGTCAGTGTCACTTGTCCCCCGATACCTGAATCATCACTGCCAAAGCATTTCATAGTGGTCTTAGCTGCTTTGTTGCTGCTGTGACTCAGTACCCGACATCCACAACTTAGGGAAGAAAGATTTATTGTAACTTTACAGTTTCAGAAGACCACAGCCCACTCACATGTGGGAATCTGGAAATTGGTGGAATCCCATGGTGAGGCCACAGCTAGACCTTTAACTGGAGTTCCTGGGGCAGAGATCCTTCCAGCATGGTGATATGTATAGAGAGAGAGACTGGGAGGAAGGTTAGAAGGAGCACATGCCTCTCCTTGGTTAAATCCGAAGCACACACCTCTCCCCGCCAGGGCCGACTTCCCAACCCTACACAGTACCCATAGGAACATGAGGCCTCTGGGGACACTTCAGATCAAAACCACAATAGTCCGACATATATGGCTGGATGAGTCACAAAGATTTTTTTTTCTTTCTAATTTAATTTTTTTCTTTCCGTAATTCTTACTTAATTCGGCTCCTAAAATTAAAGTTCCTGATTCACAGCATGACTGTTTCCTTATGTCCCATAAAAAAAAAAAATCTCGCTATGTACGGTTCCTAGTTCTTTGACAGTGGGGCTGCAACGAAGGGCCCAAGCCTTTCCTGCAATATTGCGCTTGATAACACATGGGGTGAGTAAATTGCTCTGAGGCAAGACTGAGTCTAGTTATCTTTGTCTTTGATGCCTTCACTTCTGTAACCTTCAGGATGTGGCACATACCCATTCATCCTGGTATATGGGAAATGTGTAGAGATGCTTGCATAATTAATAGACAACTGAAGGCCTGAAAATAAATTGTTAAAGCTCATGAGAGAAGGGCATCCTTGTGGGTTGATGATATTTGTGCTGCTTCCCTGGTAATTGTGCACCATTCTGAAGAGCACAGTGATTTTGTAATTAACGCTTGATACACATCACCGTTAATTACTTAAGGCAGCCTCGCTTGGAGGAATTTGTGCATCAGTGTAAGTATGTGCATGTGTGTTTCTGTACCAGTGGTTTCCAATCTCTAAGAGAGCTTTGCTCCCACTGACATAGTTCCTGTTTGATCCAATTCGAATTGCCTACTTGATGTCAAGGAAGCAAGAGGTATAAGAAAATCAAGATATAAGACAGACTAATTAAAACAAAAGTTATTTGTGGATATTCTTAAACAAGAAATAATTTTATCAATACTAGGTTGCAGAACTGACAACATACTGAATCTCTGCTTGGTTGTTTCAAATATTTTGGAAAAAAAAATAGATGTCTTATAAACATTCCCCTACTCAGGAAGTGAACTTTAACTTTACTTATAGGTCAGAGTTTGTCTCCTTGAGCATTTGTGGCAGTGTGAACGGTTAGAAATGGTTGTCTTGCATGGTTTATTTAGCTTATTTCTACAATAAGCAATAGCCATCTGGGCTACATGAAAACATCAAGTCCAAAGAATAATTATGTAGTAGCAATGTTCAATTACATTGCCTATCAATTATTGTCCAAATTTTGTGACATGTTGCACCATTCTTGTTTTCTAGCACTTTCTTCCCCACTTTTCCTTGTCCCCTTCAGTTCAGAAATAAGTCTGCTCTGAACCACAAGAGCTCATACTGGAGCCAGCGATGTGTACGTACCGCTGCCCAGGCTTCAAAGGTGCATTTTCAGATCCAGACAGCCTGAAAAGAAAAGCCAGCAACATGGGAAGTCCAGCCACGCTTCACTTATGTACAGCTGAGTATATGGCAAAAGCAAGCCATAGCCACAAATTGTGTTCATAGAAAGTAAACCACCGCCAAAAGAGATAAAATCTGATTCTATATAGTAACACAAACAAAAGTGGCACTCTGCCAAGCAGTCACGTGGGGAAGAGGTAGGAACTCAAGGCTGATATGGCTGTGGCTCAGCCATGCCCAATCGACATGAATGTGTTTACCACAGAGACGTTCAGGGTGAGAGTGAGGGTACTCCAGGCTTCACCTTGTGAAGTCCCAGTGAAAATCTAGGGCCTAAACTCCTCCAAGCTCCACACACCCCACCCCACTGGGTCTACTCGCCACCATGTAATCTACACACTTCCTGTGTTTCACAAAGATCCCTAGCACTACATCTCTATTTTACAAAAGCAGTAAGTACAATTACAGAGGCATGGGGGGCTTCCACCAGGAGCCAGTTTACCTTGTCAAAGACAGCCTGTCCCAAACACTGGGTGTGACGTGTGATAATGCGCAGGGTCCAGAAAGCTAGTGTGTTTGAGCTTCGTTGTTGAACCAAGTTCAATTTTCAGGTAATGTGGACAGCAGTCACCATGCAGCCTGGTGGTACAGGCTGCAGGGAGTTTGGTACACACTCAAGAGGAGACTCAGTCTCCACATAAACATTTGTATGAATCCAGTCTACCAGCATGTTTGTTAGACTTTTGGGGGTGAAGAACAAAGAGGTCAAAGTCATTAGCAACAGTAAGACTCAAATGTCCAGAGAAATGGCTATAGGGGCTGTTGGCAGTTTACTGTTTGGGCCAAACCCAGGCTTTTTAAGCATCGCTGCATCTATTGTGGGGCTTGTTTCAGCCATTGGATGAGAGCCAAAGCATCTGCCTTATCATTTTAGGTGAGGCTAACATATACCCTGACATATACCACTCTGTCACTTGTGTGTGTCCCATGGTCCACGAGTCTTGCCACATGGCTTATCTCCATACAGGATGGTGCCCAACTAATTAGTGTTGGGACTTTAAATCATGAGCCACAATGTTCTGCCCCAATATACAGCCCAGCTGTCAGTATATACAGCTGACCTGGGAATTAATTTATCTTGTTATGACTATTCACACAGCCTTGAGCTTAGTTTATTGGTATTTTGATTAGCTCTGGTTTCCAACCAGATATTATCTGTGTCGGGATGAATAGATACTGCTATCCACTTGGATGATTGGCCTTGACCTAACCTGGCCATATATTGTGTACCAGGTGGTATCGGCAGCTTGAGGCCCTGGGGTACTGCTGCCTGCCCTCTTATGGCATCTTTAAGGTATCTCACTGGACCCAACACTTGCTGCAATTTTGCTGACAGAGGCTAGTGTTCAGCATACTTTGCTATTCTGAGTAAACAGGCCATGTTCTAGGGCTGGGGTCTGAGATCTTTAGGGAAAATACTCATGGTAAGATTTAACCCACCAAGAGGTGAGTCCAGGAGCAACCTACATTTGGTCTGATGCCAAGTACTGCTAGCTTCTGGTGCATATTTGTTGGGGAATCAACAAATAGCTAGTTTTACAGGGGGCTTCCGTTTAGCTCATTTTCGGCAGGAAGTGCTACAATGAACTCCAGAAGGTTCCCAGAATGTTGGATTAGCCCTTCCGTGCTGTAGCGCTACGGCCATACCGTGAGCCTCGCTGAGATTTCATCTGCCTGCCCCGCAGCAACAGGAACCCCAGGCACTATCTGTTCTGCGGGCCCAGCACCCTGCAACTGGGTCTCTGCCCCTTCTTACAATGCTTTGCCTTCTAGAATCTTCACCTGTGGCTTCCTCTGGGGATACTGTTTGCAGGATTTCTCACAGTCTGGTGCCCAAGCTGCAGCCTGGTTGGCCCACGGCTCCACAAGTGGCCGTTTCCTTTGTCCACATCAGACTTTGTGTCCAGGGAAAGCACATCTCAATTCCCTTTCGGCAGGAATTGCTTTCCCAGCTCCACCAGGTCCATCTGGGAATGCTTTGTCGTGGTTGGATCCCCAGATCTGGTTTTGGTTCTGGGCCCTCGCTGCTGGGAGTTGCCTTCTGCATTACCAGCAGCCCAAGCAGTCTACCACAGTGGGGTAGGGGAAAAGCGGTGTCCATTGACAGTGATTTCTCCCTGACTGCCCACTGCTGAGTCCTCCATTGCTGCAGCTTGCAGTTAGCTTGGTGGCAGGCAGGGCCAGGAGCTTGGGGCCTCAGGCCAGAACTGCCGGCAGCTGCTCGGTAGGGCCGGCCACCATGATCTCCCGCTCAGGACGCTCACCAGCCTGAAATCGAGACTGCTTGTACCTCGGGGGTTCTCTTTCTCTTTAGCAATCTTCTGTCCTCTAAGGCTTTCTGGCAGGCATTTTTGGTTTCCAATTCATTGTGCACTCCCCTTGTCTCAGCACTAGTAGGAGGACAGCTTCTGTCTCTGCAAGGAGGGTGCTCAGAAATAACCACCCCATGTTCCAAATAACTGCCTGGATGCTTCTTTTTTCCCTGAAAATTACCTGGCTACCTTAGTTGTTTTCCCGAAGCAAAGGGAAGCTAGACACATCAGGCCACTCCCGTAGTGGTACCCAAGCAGAGAAGAGGCTTGCCACAGCATCCTTGTGTCCAGCCACCCCTCAATTCCACCTTTCGTGGACATCAGGGAGAGACATATCTGGCTGTGCCAGATCCTCCTAACTGTGCCACAGTGCAGAGTTCAAAAGTGGGAGTTCAGATCCAGATAGCCAGAAAACAAAGACAAGGCGCTGCAGGAAGACCAGTCGTAACCTTACCTAGGACCAGCAGTACGGGGCAGAGGCATGTCAGTCCCACAAGCCGAGCCTATAATTTATCCCCATTAAATTGCCACCACAAGAGATAAACCCAAGCTTTCTATAGTAATATAGACAAAAATGGCTTTCTGCCAAGCAATCACATAAACTGAGGGGTGTCAAGGCTAATATGGACGCAGTCCAGCTGTGCCGAGTCAGCATAACTATGTTTACCACAGAAAGAGCCAAGGCCACAGTGTGAGGACTCAAGGCTACTCCATGGGATGGCCCCGGGTAAAGCCAAGGCCTAAGCTACTCTGTGCTTCCTATACAATGGTAGAACTGTTTTCTCTGAGCCATGTGTATTTCTTTTTTCTTTTATTTCTTTGAATTGAATCAGTGCCAATGTAGTTTACATTAAAATCCAGACCCATGGCTTCAGTTGAAAAGCTGGATTGGTTGGGCATCAGGTTTCCATTCCTACCCAGGTCACCCTGCCAGGTACCAGTGGCAGCTGCCCTAAACAGGAGCCTGTGAACTCCTGGCATCCAGGCCTCAGCAGGAGCTGTTGTCTTCCTCCCACCAAGCCAGCCACCACTTGTAATCAAGCTCGGTGGTTGCTTTTTCTACCCCTGACTCAGTTTACTCATTTACACAGCCTGCTGGCCGCTGTGGACATTTGGGTCTTTCAGCACCTGCTAGAGGTTATTTCTTTAGCCTGACAATTCATAGATCTTAAAATCCCCAGGGAAAGGCAAAAAAAAAAAAAATCCAGCACCCCAATTCAGACACAGTTTTGTAACACAAACAGTCCCAACAAAATATCCATCTTTCTGGCTCTGTCTTTCTCTGTGATATGTGAAGAAGTTTATCTATGACACATTCTCCCTATAGCAAAAAATTTAGTCCCTTTCAGAAGTTTCTAGGATCTGGCAAGGGTGACTGGTCAGTCAGGACTCCCTGGACACCCTATTCTCCCTCTCATCTCTCGCTGTCTTCGCTTGCTCCCTGGAATCACTTTCACCGTTTTGCTATTTTTTGTTTATATTTTTGTGGTCCTGGGGATTGAGCCTGCAGCCTTCACACGGAGCTACATGCCTAGCCCATTTCTCATACTTAATTTTGAGAAAAGGTGTTTGCTAAGTTGCCGAATTGGCAAAGCTGGGCTCAAACTTGAGATTCTCTCACCTCAATCTCCCAGAGGGCTGCGATTACAGGCCTGTGCCACTGGGCCTGGCTCGCCATCTTGTCGTCTGCTCTCTGAATTTCTTCAGTTCTTTCTAATACTCTTTTCTCAAAAAAGGCTCAGTTCTCTTTGTCCCATGCTAGCTAGTAGGCAGCAAGAGGTTAATACCTCGGCATGGTGGTTACTAGTTTTTGCTAATGGTTTTGTTAATAAATCAGGGAAATTACAAGAAATAACTTACAGCTAGACACCAAGCAGGCTAAGCCAGATAAATCTCACCTTGCTGCCTCCTTGGGTGTGGATGCTCACTGTGCTCCATATAAAATATTTGTCAAACAAAAAATAAGTGTTTCTATCAGATATTCCCAGGTTTCCATAAAATAAAAATTTTTTTACGACTTAGGAGTTGTTAGAATGACCAGGTTGGTATATATCAGTAATATTTTCAAGTAAATATGGGATCTCACTGCAATGACAGAAATATTATTATAAAAAAGAAAATAAATATTGGTTATTGGTCAAATACCTGATAAAGCAAGTAATCCAGTTCTGGACTCTATCATTGATTTGCAATCATGGTCTGCCTAAAGATCAATATGAAGAGAGTTGAATGTAATATTATATATGAAATTATTAGCATGATCTGCCTTAACTATCATATTTTTATAAAGGTGGATGTTGTGGTGGTTTGGATCTGGAGTGTCTCCCACAAGCCTCATGTAAATATGGATACAGTGAAGGGCTGGGAGGTGGGTGGGGCAGGCTGGGTCGGGCTGATGCTTGACGCTTGACCTGGAGAAGCTTGTTCTGGTTCGGCCCTTCCTGCCAGACCTCTCAGTTCTACCATGCTGCCTGTGAGGACCTCTGCTCCTGAGCACTGGTTCCACCTCTGGCTCCAGCCGCAGCCCCACCATGGTGAGATTCCACCATTTTCTAGGCACCCACTGGTGAACGGACTGTGACCTTCTAAAACTGTAAGCTAGAAAAAACTTTCCTCGCTAAAGTTGTTCATGTTAGGTATTGAGTGACAGCAGCGAAAATGTAACACACACACACACACACACACACACACACACACACACACATACACACACTTAAAATAAATAAGTTAAACAAAGCAAATAAACCCCTGTGAGAAAAGTCCATGACTCAGTAGTTTCTGGTGTTGCTTGTTAGTGGCATTAAACCCTGTCCAGGGGTTCCTGGTGGCTGGCCCAGCCCAGCAATATGTGTGAGTTTCCCCTCAATACAAGTGTCTGCCACTGTCTTGCAGAGGACCCACGAGTGGACAGCCACATGCTTCACTCAGCGAGGAAGAGAACAAAGAGCTCCGAAGTCCCCAAGGCACAGTCCCAGCGCAGCTCTGCTGCTGAGTTTTAGAAACAACAACCAAGAGTCAGCTGGAAGGGCAACAGAATGTCACTTGCAGTTCTGTATGTGAAATGGCTTCACATTAACTTTACATCAGAGGCAGATATACCAAGCATCAACAGGCCCATTCAACACAACCAGTGCAGCAGTCTTTTCTTGAGGTTGAAAATAAGGACTCTATTTGTGTACGTTCAGGTATCCTCACACACAAATTACCTTCACTACTATAACACACACACACACACACACACACACACACACAATATACACACAGGAGGTAAAACTATATCCCCACCTTGTTCTTGTCCTTAAAACAACATAACTAAACCACTGTGCACACATGCACTTACACACACACACACACACACACACACACACACACACACACTTCTAAGTTCTAAATTCTGCCTTAGAAGAAAAATAACTGTTTTCTTCTCCCACATTCTTTAACAGTGCCACTGAGACTATGAGACTATCAAACTGTGCTAATGAGAATACAGAGAATAATTGTTTAGAAAGCATTCAATTTCTAGTGCTTCTGAATGATCGTTTTTTTAAAATAATATTAAACCTCCTAATTTTACCTCAAGAGTTTTTTAAGAAATAAAAGAGAAGTGCACCTAATCATGGAGCAGTCATGTCCCATGTCAGTAAGTAGCAGAGAAGAAAGTGATGTTTTTTTATCTTCCAGAGATGCACGTTTGCGTACATTAGCCTTAAGATCCCGTGTCTTTTTCTGTCCATGTACAAGGCCAATGGAAAAAGCTGTTGCCATGGTGAAAGGCTCAGTGGCAATATCTTCAAGTAGCATTTCAAGGTCACAAAAAGCCCTGCAAAAAGATTCTGCAAAAGCAGAGGTAAGCAAGGACTGTGCCTGTAACGGCAGGAATTAGCAGATCAGGTAGGAGAAGCCCTTCTGTGAGAAACACGTGCCTTTCGATTTTAATCAGTTTCTCTCTTCTTTATGTTCCCCCTCGCCACCTAGGAGAAGGCCAGGCTTGGAATCATGTCACTCCTCAGCCTTGCACTCCACAAAGGGTCCTAATGGGATGTTTGTACGGGGAGAGGACAGCGTGTTCCAAGAATGGACTCTTCACATCTGCCTTAGAGCAATGTTCAAGAAAGACTCTGAAGAATACTGCTCTTGTTCTTGTCACCCCAAATCTAGACTGACGCGGTCTTCAGTGACTGGTATAGATGCAGAAGACGGCAAGTGCACCTGTGAGAAAGAGAAGACACCTAGGAGAACTGTAAGAGGAAAAAACATCTGGACCCAATTTATCAAGAAAGAATTGAGAATCCATTGGGAATCCACCCTCCCGGCCCCATCTGGCAAAAGGGAGGACTACATCTCAGTCCTCCTTCTCAGTGATTTTTAGTATCTTGTTGTAGCAACTATGCTACGCATATCAAAATATTGGCAAAACAATCAGTATTTGAAGTTATTGCAATGAGCAGATCTATCTCTAAACACTAATGACTTTTAAAGAGAGAGGTTACATCATGCATTGCTAGAGTATTTCAGCAGCAGGTACCACTAGAATGGCCTGGCCTCTGGGGGCCCATCCTCCTAACTAGCATGGGACGCCACAGATGAGAAGGAAGGCTGGCCTGCTGCCACAAGCCTGGACATGGCATCCGGCCCAAGGCCATTCAAAAATCATAAGGGAATTTCTAGGAGCCCCAAGTAAGCTCTGGGGTATCCTTCACAAAGGCGGATATCTTTCACTCGGGACTATGGCTAGAAGAGTTCTTTTTCTACAGGGTTAAAGAGACAGAGAGAGAGAGAGAGAGAGAGAGAGAGAGAGAGAGAGAGAGAGAGATTGAGATGAAGCTCTGAATTCCTGAATTTCCTCTTTTCCCTTCCTAAGTTTGTCCCCACAAATTCCACTCCACATACTTTCTCTTGCTGTCCCAGTTCTCAAGAACCCCGCTATCCACAGCTCCAGCTACGACCTGAGCAGCATTTTCCAATACGTGTGTCCTTGGAAACTAATTAACCTCATGCTCTCTAAGGTGAAAACAGCAACAGCAGCCCTTACATCATCACAGATAAGTCAAACAAACTGATGTAAATCAGCAGAACCAGGAAGCAAATATTCAGCTTTCCTGAATTAAATTGAGAATCTTCCTTGACATCTGAGGCTTGATATCTTTCAGCAGAAATGACAGCCCTGAAACTGCCTTCCCCTGCCAAGCAGAATGAATATAAAAAACGGCTCAGGGCATCATTTACATATCACACAGACACTTCAAGCTGGCAAGCTTGTTGCCTAGTAAAGAAAATACAAATAAGGTGAGGCTCCAGGGATTGGCCCTGGGCCACTTAAGTTAGTAGGTGGGTGCTAGTTAATTAAGCAGCGATGCGCCTTAGACGGGTTAAGGGAAGGAGCAGGGAGGCAGGGAGTAGGGAGGAGCTGTTTCCTTCTCAGGGTTCTCCACTTATCACCTCTCAACATGAGACAAGGCTCTGAGCAACCAGGGGCAATGATCGTGCAAATTCATTTCTTTCCAACATTGAAGTAGTGTTGAGAGGAGGGGAGGAGGCGGCAGGAATAGAAACAAGATCAAAACACACAGATGTGTCTTGTGATACCAGAAAAGACCTGAAAGCAAGGTCTTGGAAAGATCTTTGCACACTGATGTTCACAGAGGCGCTCTTCACAACTGCTGAAAAGAAGAGGCAATGTGAGCACACGTGACACAAATGGACCGACCAAATGCGGTCACCTCAGAAATGGGACACTACTCTGCCTTACACCAGAGGGACATTCTGGCATGTGCCATATCATGGATGAACCCGAAGGAGCTACGCTAAGAGGAATAAATTACCCACAAAGTGACAAACACCGTGTGATCCCACACGGATGAAGTAAAGATAGAGGTCAAATTTATAGAAACAAAAAATAGAATGCTGGTTGTGACAGGTTGGGGTGGTTAAGAAATAAAAACTTGTTGCACAATGAGTTTAGAATATCAATTTTTCAAAATAAGAGGAGTTTTGCAGACTGGCTGCCCAACTATGTGTATTTAATTGCACTGAACTCTATACTTTAAAATGCTTAAGATGCTAAATTTACACGTGTGTGTGTGTGTGTGTGTGTGTGTGTGTGTGTGTGTACATTTAAAATCATACTTGAAAAACATTTCTCACTAAAGTTCTAAAGTCCATACTAAATCATCCTTTTTTGACTGAGCATATGGGACAGCAGGTACTCAACAAACATGCCAGTATTCATTTTCAGGCTTAAGAAATGTGATGTAAGTCAACAGTATAGATGTTTTTGTTTTCAGCACTGGCAATTGAGCCCCGGGAAATTCCAAGATTTATCCCAGCATTTAAAAAATAAAAACGTTTTTAAGATAGGATATCACTAAAGTACTGGCTGACCTTGAACCTGGGAAACTCCTGCCTCAGCCTCGGGAGTAGCAGAAAGCACTGTGACCAGCCATTACTAACTTTTGTTGTTAGCTAATTCATATAGATGATCTGATTCCAAGGTAGAATGGTAGCAACTGGGGAGCAAAAAGGACACAGAACATTGTTATCAGCCTGGTCGTTTGGCATCCTTTGGAAAACCACGAGGCAGTACAGTAGCTCATCTCCCGATATCTCTTTTCCTTTCTTCTCTTTTCTGGTGAATCAGTGAACAGATGGCTTCTTCCTACTGCACAAATAACCTCTGTCCCCGGCTTCTCTACTGCTTGTAATCCAAGGAACTCTTTTTGATATATACTCAGGAGTTTGACTGGTTGAGAAAAAAATGTGATTTAATAAGTTTACATTGTTTATGTGAGCACATGATAGTTAAAGCTCTCTCCAAGGGTTTTATATAGGTCTTAAAATTGTCTAAAATGGATCCTAGTCAAAGCATAGGACTCAATACTCTATGATAATATAAAAGATTTTAGAGGTCATATATAGGATGATTGTTATTACCTGACTCAAAATACATGTGTGCACCACAATCTGCTTCTCCTGGGATGAATCTGAGTTCATGATCTCAAATAAATTACATTAGTTTTCTGATGGACAAAGTTGGCACAACTGTACCCAACCCACCCAGAACTGCACAGAGGAATTCTGCGGCTCTTCTCAGTCTGAAATCACCCTGAATGTGAAAGTAATCAGCCATCAATTCTTGAATCTGTCAATCTAAGTAACAGATTCCAGAAGTCCCATTACATTCTGAAATTTGACAATCTTATCAAATCACTAAAGCTGCAGTTTCTCCCTCTCCATCGAGTAAAAATTATGAAGGGCCATTGAGGTATGGAAAAAAGCATATAAGGACAATGTTTATTCACTAATCATATTTCAAAAGCTGAGATTCCTCAAGGATCATTATCAATTTATAAATTTTAATTAAATGTAGCAAAGTCCAACCAGAGCAAATGGAAGTAGGCAACAATAGCATCCTAGGGTCCTCCTCTGGGCCGCACCCCTCTGTCATCCCTGAGGCCAGTCTCCAAGGCCACTGCATTGCCTCTCCACCTGCTGTCAGATGCATCTCTGTTAAGACTCTTGAGAGGCTGTTAAATTCAATCTCACACTGATGTCAATGAATAAAAGAGTTAAATATTACCTCCAGGTAGAAAGGCTTTTAATTTTAAAATCAAGTAATATTAGACTTGAAAGAGACCTTAAAGGTCATTTTGCTAATTTTCCCACCTCATTAGAGTAATTTTGTCTAGAGTTTTCTCTCTCCATAATTATAATAAAGTCCCTACTTGAACCCTTCCAGCGATTGGCTGCCTACCACACTACAAAGGCATTTCCATGGTCTGATGGCTTTAGAACTCTCTGAGGTCAGTGGTGTTTATTGAATGTCTTCATTGCTATCATTTGAGGTCATCAGTGTCTGAACTTTTCACATTCTCCTCAGTCTTTTGTGAATAGAGCAGCAGTTATAAATATCCCAAAACAAAGGTAATTACTTTAAGTTGATTACTGTTTTTAGTACTCACTACTGTTTTATAAAACGGTTATTTCTGATTATAGAAAGTTATCTATTAGTAGAGGAGTATTTATTTTTAAATTATAAAGGGAAGAAAGCATAGGGAGTTATATAATTTTGCTTCATTCTTGACAAAACTATAATCTTTATTTGGTTCTAAAAGCTTCCAATGTTCTTTGTATTAAGATACCTAACTTCTAACTCAATCGTATACTCAGAAAAGTGCTGAAGCAATGTATTATTTTTCTGCATTTTCTGTGGTCTTCATCTAATAAACAAATATTTTCAATCATGAACAAAGATATTAATGTTTTAAAATATATATAATGTTGGAACCTAATTCATACATTTATATTATATAAAACCAACAGATAAAGGCAATTACTAAGTAAATTCAATGTTATTATATTACTTAACACAAATAAAATGATTTCAATTGTTTTCGGGTCTATATCTCAATTCAGTCATGAAGAACTTAGGAAGATTTGTGTTCCACACTTAAGAAAAGAACACTTTTCCAGGCTTAGAATCGAATTAACAAGAGAAATACAGAGAAAAAATGCCAACAGAGAGGTGACAGAAAGACAAACAAACACTGAAGACTAACTTGCCATAGCTGTGTTTCCTCAGTCAGGCCAACTATGTATGCAGTTCCATGCTTAAATCACACATGAGCAAATGTTACCGCTGATCTTACACACGTCTTAATAACCTGGAACTCTTCAGCACAACAGACTCACGCAAGAGTTCATCTTCAGTTCATCTGGTCCACAAAAAAAAAATGTGAGAGATGCAAGACCAGCCAAAGAATGCCTGAGGGGTTTGATGTGAACAGCAGATAAACTTGAAACTTCCAAGGTCAAAACTAATTAAAAATGAATATTAACACCAGTGCACTACCAATTGGCTTTCGTTAATAAACCCTGGCTGGTTAAACAGAGAACAGACTGCTTCCAGCAATGTAGATGCAGATACGCTTGGGCTTTTATGAAAGAGATAGAGGTGGTGTGCGACCAGGGAACTCGTCTTAATCCTGTCTGTGATTAACACCTCTCGAACACCCTGAGCTTTCATTTCTACCTATACAATGGAGATATGTTCATAATCGTAAGCCAAAAATTTATGAAAGTGATTCTTTCCCAGTATTTATTGAAGGTCTTTGTAAACTGATGACTAAGGTGGGATTTAATCAATAAATATTCAGTGAATACTAGATATTTTGTAAGAGGCACAAAGCAGGCAAAATTTGCTCCTGGACTGGAAGGAAACTGCCCTATTTATAAGCTTTCCCATGAGGCTGTCGATGGCAGGCCATCTAAGTCAGAGAAGGACACTCAAAGTGACACAAGGGGGACAGGATCAGCCAAAGACTAGACGCAGCACAGGAGTGTGGGCATGAGGCTCAGACGATGACAGTTAGGTTGAAGATAGGGAAAGGGACAAATTTGGGCATATGACAGAGGCAATGGGTGTAAGACTTGGCAACTTTTTCTGTGTCGAAGTGGTGAAGATCGAA
The DNA here is from genome assembly GCA_004027205.1 of Ctenodactylus gundi. Taxonomy (NCBI): domain Eukaryota; kingdom Metazoa; phylum Chordata; class Mammalia; order Rodentia; family Ctenodactylidae; genus Ctenodactylus; species Ctenodactylus gundi. The sequence goes on along the minus strand of PVKB01002757.1, from coordinate 109,596 downwards.
AACAAAGAAATAATTCTGCGAGCCAGTCCTGGCTTGCATGATTCTACAGTGGGAGTATTTCAGTCAAAATGAAACAACAACAACAACAACAAAAAAGAAAATAGAAAATAGATCTGTGGGAAAGTTTGGGGTCTGAATACATGTGTGTATTTGCGTCAAATACCGTAAGCATGATCTAACAGTGACTTACATGTGAAGCTGAGGAAAAAGTCTAGGATAGAAGTTTAAAGTCATCAGATTAGACATGATAATTAATTCCCTAGAAATTGCATAAGGTTAAAAAATAGAAAATACAAGGTGAGGTGAGAACTCAATATAGGGTTAAACAATTGTGGGGATATTAAGTGTGCATAATTTTTAAATGACGCCTTAGAGTAACAATAAGTGACACAAGATTTCAGTGCTGAGATGTTTACTTTTTTAAGACAAGGTCTCATTCTGTAGTGCAGGCCGGTTCTGAGCTCATTATGTATAGCTCAGACTGGCCTTGAACTTGCAGCAATCTTCCTGCCTCAGCCTCTGGAGTGCTAGGAATACAGGCATGCACCACCATGCCCGGCTTATGTGGTGCTGGGGAATTGAACTCGGGTACTTAGGGATTACTAGGCAAACACCTTAACTGCTGAGCTATTCCTCTAACCTGAGAGGTTTACACTTCAAGAAGAAAAGAATCAGGGCATATTCAGAAAACAATAAGCAGAGATAAAGAAAGAGAATAAGATTGCCTGTGAGGAATTTCTTAAGAAGTAATTCATGCAACCACAAAATAGTAGCGTAGCTTAAGCTTAAGCACGGTGTCTATCAGTGGTAGGTCGAGAAGTAATTCATGCAACCACAAAATAGTAGCGTAGCTTAAGCTTAAGCACGGTGTCTATCAGTGGTAGGTCGTTCTTAGACATTGAGAAAGCTTTCTTAAGTTTTCTATTCTTCAGCTTTTTTATCTTTAAAAATAATAGCAAGTACACCAAAGGTTTTATGAGATTTCTAAACAACAGCTGATACATATAGGGAGATCCTTCAATACAAGTGCAGTATTTTTATCATCATTATTAATCTTACTAACATCACTATTGAAATCTTATAGTTTTTAAAATCATAAAAAAGCTTCTTTCTTTATTTTTTATTTTATTGTATTTTTATATTTTTTGAGGCAAGGTGTTGCTCTAAAATTCAGGCTGAACCTGAACTCATTATCTAGCCCAGGCTAGCGTAGAACTCACAGCAATCCTCCTGTCTCAGCCTTGTGAGAGATAGGATTTCAGGCGTGCAGCTGTTTACTTTCAGCCTCCAGAAGATTTTTTTTTTTTCTAAAGGGCTTTCAAACACTGCTCACTCCTGTGTTAACTGTAAATGAAGCCACATGTCAAGATGCTTTCCCGGTTTTCAGAACCTTAACTTTCTACACTACAACTTCTTTATCACCTCTAAACTTTAAAATCTTTCAGTTGTCAAAGGACCTCAATTAAAATGAAAATACGAGAAATATATAATTTTTAGTTTGTAAACATTCCCATAACAAATTTTGAACTGTGATTGTTGTTTCAAAATAAGAGAAACGTACTTCCCACTGTTCTGGGAGTCAGGGATTGTGAATCCGGGTGCATAGAATGAACCCCATTCTCTCCCATTCCTCCCTGGTTTTGGCAGCTCCAGGGTTCCTTATACCTATATAATCCTGCATCAATCCCGGATTGATGATAAATGTGCTTCCATCTTTGCACAGTCTTCTCTTCTGTGTCTGTGTGTTTTCTTCCTTCTCTTAGGAGAAGACTTGGATTTAGGGCCTATTTGAATAATGCTGGCTGATCTCACCTCAATATCCTTAATTTAATTGTATTTGACAATCATTCAATCCACTATGGAGAATAAATCTTTTATATTTTTTCCTCATTACTTTTTCAAAGACTAGGTGAAGTATATAAATTTTGCTTATCCTTGGGTCTTGAGGACTGGCACAACAATAACAGTGCTTGCCTAGCAAACACAAGTCCCTGAGTTCAAACCCCCAGTAGCACATAAGCAGGATGTGGTGGTGCGCACTTGTAATCTCAGCACTCAGGAGACTGAGGCAGGAGGTTTTCTGTGGGTTAGAGACCTGCCTGGGCTGCATAGTAAGTTCAGGATCAGCCTAGACTGCATAGTGAGACCCTATCAAAAAAATAGAAAGAAAAAATATATAAAAATGTTCTTACTCAATTGTGGACAAAATGAAAAAAAAGATATCTCTGAATCTCAACATTTTGCACAAATATAAATCTATTTAATTAATAATACGTGTAAATAAGAACATTTGAAATAGCAATATTTGATTCTCCTTTGTCTGCATTAGGGCTTAATATGTGAAATCATTGCTTTTTAATTAGCAATAGTTGAGCTTCAGTTAAACCTGACTGCCTACGATACTGTCACTACGAAAAGCTATGCACCACTGTTACGAATAACTGATTTTTCAAATTTTTGTTTAATTCTAGTGCAAACGCTGCCATAGGTTTTTGGAAAATAACAGAACAGGACTGAGGATAGGGAAACAACCTCAAGCACCCTCAGCCATCTGGTCTTCAACAAAGGAACCAAAAACATAATTGGAGCAAAGTCAGCCTCTATAAAAGCAGTGCTTCATGAACTAGGTGCCTGGAAGCAGAAGAATAAATCTAGATCTAAAGCTTTCACCCCGTATTAAGGCCAAATCAAAATGAGTCACAGACCTAGACATTACAACAAAGACACCGAACCTGCTAGAGGAGAGAGTAGGTAAAACTCTGGAAAACATAGGAATAGGCAAGTATTTTTCAACAAAACACTTGTTGCACAAGCAATAAACCCGAGATGTAGTAACTGGGATTATACCAAATTAAAAAGCTTCTGCCCAGCAAGAAAAGCAATCGACAGAATAAAAAGAAAACCAGTGTAATGGGGAAAATGTTTGCCACCTACTCCTTGGACAGAGAGTATGTCTAGAATATACAAAGAAGAGAAAAAAAGACTGTAAAATAAAACTCAATTAAAAATAGGCAATTGAAATGAATAGACAATTCTCAAAAGATGTATAAATGGCTAAACAAAATACACACAAAAATTTTTCTTCTTTAGCCATAACAGAAATGCAAATTAAAACAACACAGAGATTCCACCTTACCCCAAGGAGTGTGTCTGATATCTAGAATTCAAAAAACAAACAAACAAAAATAATAGATGTTGGTAAGGATGTGATGAAAAAGGAAACCTTCCATATTTCTACAGGCACTGTAAACCGGTGCAACCAGTGTGGAAATGAGTATGGACATTCGTGGAAAAAAAATGAAAATAGGTATTCCATCCAACTCAGGGACACCCCTCCTGGGTATTTTTCCAAAAGAGTTAAAAATGCCATGTACCAGAGATACATGCATGTTCATGTTTATAGCAGCAGAACTCTTTACAGCTAAATCATGGAGGGCAAAATGTCCATCGGCAGACCAATGGGGGTGGGGGTATATATATGCAATGGAGTATGACTCTCCCGTAAAGAAAGATAGATTTGAGTCATTAGAGGAAATTTGATATACCTTGAGACCATTATCCTTAGTGAAGTGAATTAGACCCAGAAGACTAAATATCCTATTGTTTCTCCACTTCATCTTAGCCAAAAGGCAGAAAAGTGACATCGCACCGGTTTTCTAATGTGAACAAACCAAAGCAGAAATGAGTGACAGAGCCGAACAAGATAGACCGTGGGAAACAAAGGGATGGATTTATCGATGGAAGAAGGAGTGTGGGAAGGGGTGGAGGAGCATGAAAGGAAGAGAGGATGGGACTCTGAAGTAGATGTGATATTTAGTGACGCCAGTTACTCAAGTTTAATGTAACTATTGTATGTGGCAAATTCATACTAATAAAAATTGTAACTCTCAATGGGGTGGTTTGAATCTAGAGCGTAACCCAAAGCTTCATGTTGCAGTGGGCACTGTGTAAGGTTAGGAGGTGGGGCCTGGTGGGAAGGAGGTAAGCGTTTGGGGCTTGATCTGGCGGGGTGTGTGTTAATTTTTCTTTTCCTTCAGAGTCTCTCACTCTTCTTCTAGTGCGATAAGGATCTCTGCCACTGGCGCTGTGGCTATGGCTCTGGCCCATGTGTTTCCACCATTCGCCATCTGCCCACCTCTGAATGGACTGTGACCTTCTGAAACTGTAAGCTACAATAAATCTTTCCTCCCTAAGTTGTGGATGTCGGGTATTGAGTCAGAGCAATGAAAAAGTAACTAATAGACTTGGGAAAACTTCACCGTTAAGAGATGTCTACTTTGAAATAATAGCACCATTAGGTTTTTAGCACATACTTTCTGAAATATATTTCTCATTACTTGGCACTAATAACAGCTTTAATGAAAATATAGAGGACAAAAAGTTTGAAATGAAAATATCTATGAAATGTATTTTGACACTGATGTTGAAAATATTTGTACAATATATAATAAACATAATGACCATGTATTATTACTGTTTCCACGGAATATACTTTCGTGACTCCCATAGACTCAACAAGTCAAGAATAGACAGGAATATATATTTTTATGTTTTAATGCTTTATCAAAAACAGAAAACTTGAACTACATCCTCTGCTTTCCCACAATTAAGTCAATGTGAAGTTTTGACCTCTTGGCGAATGATTGAGAAGGACAGTAGCCTTATAGTCATAAGTTTTATGATAAATTTATCATAACATTATTTCTGTGTGTTATGGGATGCATATTATAGACTATGCAAAGATACTGCCTCTGAAAGTACAGGGAGAGATCATGTCTGACCAGATCATGTCTGACCATATGTGTCCTTTCTGCTTTTCCACCCAACACCCTCCAACTCACTGCCAGCAGGAATTACACTGTCATGTTTTTCTCGTAGAGAAACAGTGGACTGTGAGCTGGTACAACTACTATGGAAAGCAGTATGGAGATTCATCAAAAGGCTAAAATTAAATATGCCACTCAATCCAGTGATACCGCTTCTGGATATCTTTCCAAAAAATTAAAAGCAGTGCATAATAGAGATTCATGTATACCCATGTTTATAGCAGCACAATTGAAAATAACTAAATTGTCAGATGTCAAAATATCCATCAATGGACTAACAGATACAAAAAATGCGGGACACGTACAAAATGGAATACTTCTCCAACAACAGATAAATTAGAGACTTTTGTAGGCAAATGAACACAACTTGAGACCTATATGCTTACTAAAGTGAGTCAAGCTCAGAAGGTTGAATACCAAGGGGTTTCTCTAATGCAAGAAACCAGAATATAGATATTTCATGAGTGTGCAAACAAAGATAGACACACACTGTAAAATTTAAGACTTATGGTCACCAGAATAAATCTGAACTAGTCTATTTTTCATTGGTTAACTCCAGTAATAATCTTAATCAAAGTATCTCAGTTAATACACATAATCATTTTCATGATTAACAGAAGGAAGTATGTCATATTTGGCACTTGCACATGTGGCATTTTTCCTCATTGATAAAGCTATGATCTAGCCAATGCAGATGTGCATGTATACAGTATATGTGTATACATGCATATGCAGAAACATATGTATGTAGGTCTAATAGACTTGGAAAGCTCACCAGGTTATTATTATCAATTTTTAAAATGCCAGTAAGCCCAAAATTCTTCTGGGTGTAGTAATATTTACTGAAAGGCAGCTCTCTGACCTTCAAGCTCACTATAAAGCAGACAAATGAAGAATCACTGTATGTTTGTTAATTTTTTGATGTCTACTTTAGAGATTCAGAATGCTTTCTGATAAAGTTCAAAAGTGACATTCCAATTTTCAAAAAGGCTGCCAAATATATTGCCTACTAAATCTCAGTCTTCTATCCAAGTCCAGAGGCTTCTCTGAGCTCAGTAATCCAAACAACTTGTCATTCCTAGAGGGCCAGAAATATGGCTATTCGAACACAAAACAATCTGAGGGAAAAAATGCCTTTCTGCTATGATATATAATAAACCACAGGAACTTTTGTTGACAATCTGTGGCTTAAAGAAACTTTCACAACACAGAATGAAATCTTGCAGCACCCGTAGATTCACACACACAGGAGTGTGGCATCCTTTTTGAAATTTGAGATGCAGACTGTTGCGTGGACACAGCTTCGTGGTGTTCCCAACATCAGCTGAAGGACGTGACTCCCTCACGTTTCTCCGAAGAAGAGAGACTTGCTCTTTCCAACCATTTCCAGTGTGTTGTGGCTTTCCCCGATGTTTAGTATAGCAGACAGCCTGCGTGCCCAGAATCCAGTGTAACTATCGTTTCTGGCTTTTTAAATGATCATTTGATTTCTACTGTTTCGCTTCTGATTTGAATTAATTCTTAATGATGTATTTCTAGGGAAGTCCATTTGGAAGAAGGCACTGTCAGGTAAAGGAAGTAAATTAAAGTGAATAAAAGAAAACAATTAGTTACATGAAGGCCCTAAGATAAGAAACATGATCTGTTCTTTGAAATTTCTGTAGTAAGTCCACGCTATTATCTCAATGCTGTTAAGTCAGCCTTGCAGAATATGAAAGACGGTAACTTTTATCCCAGAGTACTACTAATTAAAGGACTATACAAGGGTGCATTTCCTATTCCACCAAATTGCTTTTCCATTCCTGCAAGTGAAATTGTTCATGGCTCTTATCTCAAGGTGGAAAGCAAACTTCTTGCTACCTAGAGTGTGCTGGCTTACAGACGAAGTGTTAGATAAGATACGTTGTTTCCCAAACAAGAGTGTTCTTTCAGGGCAGCTAGGCCTCAGGACACCTGCAGTGCTAATTTATACAATTGTGAAATCTTTCCCTATCTTACCTCTATGACTAACTATATCTAGAAGTATAAGGCTATTTTATTTTGTGGTACTTTACGAAATCTGCTGTGGTGTGTTACTGGGAGCTAATATTTTGTAGTTGGGAGGTAAATTGAGGCATAGCCATGTACATGTGCACTAATTATGAAAACTCTTTAGTTAGTCACATTTTGCCATTGTAATTTCACAGTGACAGTAAAAATGCTACAATGTCTGAACTTCTGAGGTTGCTATCTTCTTCAGATTTGATCATTTTTAATAAGACAACATCTTGCAACATGTTGCAATTGGCCACATGCTTTCCCAGGCATTATATTAAATCCTCACACTAATCCAGTGAAAGGAGTTAACTTTTTTCAGTTGCACCAACTAAGACAGAGACCCAGGATGAAGGCTACATGCAGGGAAGTACCCTAATCTACACCACAGTAGTTTCGTGAGCATAAGGCAGCGCACAGAACCGAGAAGTGGGAGAATCTGTTTCCTTCTTTTCATGTGCCATGACTATTTTTGCAGTGGACTATCTAGCGATCTCTTGCTATTCCTTAGGATTCCCTGGAGAGATAAAAGTAGGTGTGAAAGACAAAGTAGTATCATTTTCTAAATCCATTCTCAGATAATAATTTTAATAGCAAGCATTTTATAGATTAGTAATATATTCAAAGGAAGCCCATGAAAAGTATATGTTTCTGAGATGTTTGTAGACGACCAGAGGAAATGACCCTGTGTGCAAACACTTTCTGAAATCTACATACAGGTTACAAGTATTTATTTCACAGAAAAAAAGTTGGCGAAGGATTCACTTATCCATGCATTTAAATCAAATTTAACTGCTATGATCAGGTGAAAATTCTTCTTAGTTTTATAGAATTCTACTTAATTTATGATCTTCATTAATGCTTGAGTAAAAAAGATAATGTGTTTAAATTTCACAGGTAACTATCAATTCTCTTTCACTCTTACTTTTCCATCCTGTTCTAAGCATTAGCCAGTAAATTTTATGAAATTAACAGTTGGCATCCTTGAAGAGCATTGCTTTGAGGCTAATAAACAGTTATACATCACAATAAAACTAAGAAACAGAAGCTTAATCAGTACATGTGCTCCTGACTCTGCCCTATTTATAAAGTTGAAACTTGATATGGAATCATACTTATACAATAGTGAAATCATTTACATATTTTTCTAAAGAGGCATGAGATGGATTTCATTAATATTTATAAAATATTTTGAGGGCCTCCCTGGAAGAGCTCTTTTGAGGATTAATTGTTGCCTCTCGAGTGCTTATAACACATAACTGCTAGCTAATAACTCAAAAAGGCAGCACAGGAGTAGGGAAATTGATGAGTTGACATTTTTAGCTCTACAGAAGATTGTGTAACTTCAAGATCAATGAATTAGCTCTCAGCTTCCTGTTTCCATGCTATGAATAGCTTTTCCCATGCACTTCCAACACTGCCAGCCAGCTGACCATGAACCAGCGGAGGCCTCTGAAACAAGCTTCCTAAATGTATGCGTTCACATCTCTGGGAGAAAGAAGTCTGAACCATCTAAGATTCTGTACAGAGAGATCGATGAAAGGTTTCCACAGGAAAACACATAGCAAAGACATTGCGATCACACCACTGTGATATACTCAAGCTATAGTCATGAAGAGAATGCGGCCTTATTGGAAAACAGAACAAGGACACGCATAAAAGAAAGCACAGGAAAATATTTCCATGAACTCTGGGGAGGCAAAAACTTTTTTGTAATATGACAAAAAAATTGATTTCGTAGCAAAAAGTTGATAAATTGAAGCACATTAAGAATTTGTTTGGTCAGTGGATACTAAATTATATAGTTACAAAAAAGAAATAAGTTCTTTACACCTAACTATTACATGGTAGGGTAACCACAAATAACGGTAATAAAATGTGTTCCAAAAACCTGGAAGAAAGGATCTTAAATAAAATCACCATAAAGAATGATATATATTTTTGAAGAGTATATTCAAATTTGAACATTAATAATAATTATAGATACCAAACATCTTGAGGTACAACATAGTTTCAAGTGTCAATGTAGCAGTTAAAAAAAAAACCCTAACTCTTCATCAGAAAACATTACCAATAAAGTAAAAAGCAAATATATGTAGGAGGGATCTACATGTCTACATGCAAACTATGTAAAGAAATTATACAGTAGTAAGGAAATTAAGAACATTTCAAAATGTACAAGAATCTGAGGCACATGCTCTACAAAAAAAAAAGATATTCAAAGACCAATAAATATATGAAAATTGAATCAAAAGAAAAACGAACTAATAGAGATGTCTGAAAATTAAGAACTTTAGTTTTAGCAAAGATATAGCTGGAATCTGTGGCTTTATGCAGGGCCAAGTGAATGGCTTAAAAAATGTAGAAAATTAGAATGTCAGAACAGGAACAGACCTTGGGAATTCCTATTCAAATATCTTTATTTCATGAAGAGGCCAAGTGTTCCATGCAAATCCCACAGCAACTAAAACACAATTAATTCTTTTCACTAGTATAGTCCTCCTTCTAGTAAAATGAATTGTATAATATCTGCTCCTAGAGAAAAAAACTTAAAGGGCTCAAGGTTTTCTTTGTTATTCTTTCAACAAAATATGTCTCTTCCTCATTTAATTATATTCTCACCTCCTACAACTCCCAGACACTAGATTAACCCAAATAATGAATTAGATGCTTTATGTTTATCTGAAAATTTCTCACTTGCAGTTTTCACTTTACAATGCAGGTGCATGTTTATACCAAATAATATTTAATTCTATATCCCAAGTCTCTTTTCAAATAAAATTTGTCCATCAAATTTAAAAAAAAGAATATATGGAAAACATTTGCAGAAGATGTTTGTATTTTAACAGCTTCACTGAGTTCAAATATTTGATATTTGTGATGATAATTCTGCTCTTGAAATAGACAGGTAACATAGATATTTCTGGCAGGAGTTATCTGATTAGTTATCAGAAAAAAATTGTGTAGCACATCATACTTCTCATACCATCTTTATAGGTCAGCGAGATGAGACGAATGAAGTTTTTCAATGGAAACTTCGAAGGGACAGCCTACTATGGTTTTGATGGGGTTTGCATTTGTCCTGCAAGGGTTCGTGAGTTAGAAGCTTGGTTCTCAGAGAGGTGGAGTGAAATCTCCAAGAAGAATGACCTTGAAAGGGACTTGGGGCTTCCCCTGGGCTCTGGCTTTCTGCCTTGCAAAGTGATCTCTCACTCCCACATCCCACACTCTCCCTCCTACTACGAGGCTGTTCACAGTTGGGCCTGCTTCAGAGACAAAATCACTAGGATTGTCAATCTGGGAGTTTCAACTTCCAAAACCTGAGCTAAAAGGACCATTTTCCTTATAGTGTTATTCAGCTTCATCTATTTTATCAAAACAATGGAAAGTGGGCTAACATAATACCTTTATCTAAATTGTGTGAGAAGTTTATTTTAATTTTAATAATTTATTTCTAGGTTCAATCTTTTGGGGTCTTCTGTTTCTTTCAAATGCAATCTCTTGTGTATGTCTTAAGTCTTCATACTTCCTCATTGCATGTTTCTTATTCAAGAATGGCATTCTAAGTTATATCTTTTCCTTCAGCTAGCTTCATTCCACAAATTTGATAAATAAATTTTCATAGGAGACAGGTAGTTTTCATTTCTACCATCATTGCTTCTATGGCCTTTAACCAAGTATAATATTAAGATAACAGCTAAGAATGCCCAGAGAGAAAAATAGCATAGTATGATATAAGCTTATTTCAGTGTGTTTTCTAACACTGAAAGATTTTTCATCAGCATCTTTGATTTTTATTAATTTATTTCCCTTAGTAAACCATTTTGTAGTAAAGTCAAGATGTCACTGGCTGCCATTTAGCAAGTATATAAATTGGACAAATTTGAAAAAAAAAATTGGATTACAAACAAATCGGTTTTAAAGAAAGAAAAAAAAATAAGGGCAGAAATATAATGGCAGAGATTTGCTTTGGAATCATATTGCATTAGTTGCCCTGGGTTACTGATATTCCACCTTTTTGCCATTGGAATGGTCTGGATAAGTCTGAGCAGCTTGAAAACATTCCTAGATTAATAGATTTATAGAATCAGTGTAGAAGCTCCTGTTCAATGTCAGCATTTGGAAACTTAATCAGTCCTTGATGCAAATAGGTGTCTGAAGCTGATCTGGGAATGGAGGGAAACAGCCCCAAATTCTTTTTCTCTAGTTTAATGCTTTGTTTAAAGAAAATGAAAACATCTGATGATGAAGTTTAAAACTGAAATTAAAGCGTCAATCTAACAAGAGAGGGTGAGAGAAAAATAATGATTTTCATTTGCTGTATATTGTCTTTAGATCGAAATTTTACTTGTTCATTCAACAAGCCAAAACCAAGTGCTCATTGTCTGAGGTACTGTCTCAGGCGAGGCACGCAGGAAATCTAAATTCTCAGATCTTATATGTTGTAAGCTGGCAAGACACAACAAATAAATGTAAAAAGATAGCTGTGCTTGTTATTATTTTTTTTTAAGGCAAGGTCAGTGTCTACAAGACTACTTGGGAATGGATGGTAACCAAGTTTCTCAAAAGTGAAAACATTTAAGCTGATGTCTGACTAACAGGAAGGCTCAAGCCAAGCGAACTCTTTATGGGAAGATCGTTTCAGCAGGGAAAACAGCCAGGACAAATTCCATCCGGGAGGGAGGTGGCAGGTATGTGAAGCACATTAAGGCAGCAAGCCTACCCGGAAAATAATAAAGAGGACTCACAAAAGGAGACCAAGTACAAGACAGCGGCCAGGCCAGGATGCGACACAGCTCCCTGGCCACCGTTTCCGGTCTGAATTACATGCCAGGTTCTGGGAAACTGCAGAAGAACTTGAAGCAGGAAGTCGCCACTAAGCCCTGCCCCCCTCATTATTTCTGCGGGCCTAGGGGCGTGGAAGATGTGTGCTCTGCAAATTGCCAAAACAGTATCAACCCATCTTTAGTGTGGTACCACATGAAGCTTGACTCCCAAGGTATAATTTGTAAACTAAATGGTATTATTCTTATACTGTGACCTGGGGAGAAGGAAATATTCTCTGTATCAATTTCAAGCGCCTGGATATAAGAAGAAAATCTAATGTACTCTAGCTGGGGAGATTACAGTGCCTCTTGTAAATATTTCTCCAGTGTATAATTCCCCACTTGGATGAGTTTTTACCTTGAATCAAACTCTAGTCCATTATAGCCAAAGGAAAACGGAATACAAATTATGAATTCTTTCAGAAATAAAGGAAAAATGATATTCTACAATAAATGCGGAAGGCCATGCTCAGTCATCGCTCTTGCATCCAGAGATCATTGCCGAATGACAGCTTTGCTAACAGGGCATTTCTTCGTAAGGCCATGGTCTGCTGAAATAGAGCTATTAGGAAAACAAATGATTCTATTCAGCATCTTTGCACTAGCATAAGTTTTGTGCAGCTATATTATGCTGTAGCCTCTACCGCTGATATACAGGGGCGCTTCCACAAAAGACACACCAGCAGCCAAAGTCATCAGTCTCTTGTGATATTAAAAATCAGCTAGTCATAGAATGTCATAGAAAGTGTTATCTAAGCAGGGCTCTCATTTTCCAGGGTCAGTAATTGGTATATTGATGCATTTCCCTTTACAGATTAGCGTCATTTACCTGATTAGGGTTATTCTATTGCTGTTGTTCAGAGTATAGTATGAAGTAGTGAAACAGTTAACATTTTAAATATGACTAATTTGAAATTTTGAAATTTTTTGTTTTAGATTTTTAAAAAATGAATGTAGTTACATAGTTGCTCTAGCAAAGGTAAAAGTGATCTCTCAAATGCTAATAAGATTTGCTCTACAATTAATACACAATACACAATGGCTACAGTGAAATTAAGTATTTTGTGCTATCTAGGTGGGGTCAACATCACAATCCTTTTTTTCTTCCCTTTTTGGCCCTCCCCTTGCCTCCCTTATTCCCCCAACTCCTGTTATCGCATCTATTTGATTCTATAAATCGCCTGAATTCTGGATTTCTCATATTAGAGAAGCCACAAAAAGGAGGAGAGAAAAGTCTATTTTTAAGTATTTGAAATGGCTACTATTATAATAATTGAGAAATGTAGGGGAAGGGGAGAGAAATGCTAGTTACAGTAGACAGCAAGACTTACAACAATGGCCCAGAAATTTTAACCTGAATTGAAGCACACAAATTAGCTGTGACCAGCGTGTTCTCTGGGTTCACGTGTCTAATTAAGGCAACATTATAGAAAGGTGTAAGGATGGGTCAGCAGCTTATGCTGTTTAAATAAAGTGAAGTTTATTTTCATCCGAGATGTTTCTTCTGAGATATTACCAAGTTCTTCATGGAGGTGGCTGTGGTTTATACTGAAAGAATTCACCCCAAATGAAACAAAACATAAAAGAGATTCCCTGATTCCAAAATATTCAGGATAGAGTTCACACAGAGATCTCTTAAAATATAATGTCCAGTTGAAGTTCAGCCTTCCCCAGTTTTACCAAAGTTTATCCCTCCTTCAAAAAAAAAAAAAAAAAACATGCTTGTCAACTGATTTTATTTTCCGTCCTAGATGTGCTCTTGTGTACGTGCTTTGTCTTATGCCTAGAATCGTCTGTTGTGAATTTCCTAAAATCCAAAATTCTTTTTTAGATTAGCTACAAATGTTCTCAAAACAAATCTCGCTGCTGTCACAATTTTCCAGTGGTGATTTCCTTCGGAAGGGAAAGAAAATTCACAATAAGAAAACAGAAAGACACAGACTCAAGAGATAAAATCGGCCTCCTCTTGCTAGCTGGTGCTTTGTTTTATCTTTTTTTTTTTTCATTTTGTATTCACTAGGCTAAAACATGTTTCACAATCTGGGCGCTACAGTCAGCTATAACAAGTGATGGCATTTTCTTCTCCAAGGCATCTCAAAACAATGCTGCCCTTTGGGGAAGATTGTGGAGTGGTCCTGCAGTCGAACTCACTGCTGAGCCATGCTACTACCTCCGTCCTCTGCATGCTGATAATTCAGAAGGCTTCCAATTGGGTTCACTCAGCCATGTCATCCAAACCAGCTATACAAACCGATTTCCACTTGACAGCCAGAAATACATACAATTTCACACACTTAATTTTGGAATGTAATGATGGGGCTCTTTCCCAGATTCCTCAGCACAGCATCAGTCCTGAGCAGGTCCATATGACACAGTCTGACAGTTTTCATCACTTTCTCAAGAGAATCTTTTAATGATACCAACTTCTTGGTCTCCTTTTGAACAGTGCATGCTGTGACTGATGTCAAGTATAGAAATTACCAAATCTGAATATAGTTTCACAAATATCACTTATGTCTACATTTTGCCATGTATCCATCCCACAAATATCTGTTGAGGGCCTACAGATTGCTTGGCTCCGTGTTTATGACCTGGAATTTAGAAAAGAAAAACAAATACAATAAAGAATGATCTCTGCTCCCAAGAAGCTTTAGACTTAGAAGAAACAACAACAACAACAACAAAAGCTTACTGTGTAAAAGGGCAGTGAAACATGCCATGATCATCTTTGACCTCACACAAGAGGTTCTTCAGGTTCATAGAGACCCACGACTCTCCTAAAATCATGTAGTAACGCAGGACGCACAGGAGGTTAGAGTCCATACCTCCTAATTTCTGCATGAGTGCACTTTCTGCTATATAACCAACAATAAAATTTATTTGACCGCCATTAAATAAGTTTTTCTACGTTCATTCTTCTTTAAGACATCTTTCAAAGCCCAGCGACATAATACTTGCAAATAAAAAAGGCTATGTGAAAAGAGATAGACCACTTTTGTTTATGATCCAGAAAGCTTGGTTACACAGAAGAAAACTGATATAGCACCTATCCTCAGAGGAGCTCACCATATTTTACAGACAGCATTCAATTATTCCTTGCAATATTCTTACAATGCATCATTGTGAGATTACTCGCATTATGTACAGCACCTTTTCTCCTTGGACCTTGAAGGTGCCTTTTACAGAATCAGACATAAAAGAAGGTAATTCTCATAGTGCTCCAGGGAGATGGAAAAAATATATTAAAAACCATGGAAAGACCAAATTACTATTGGTGACTAGGGAAATAAGAGTCACTGAGAATTAAGGAGGTGCAGAACAGATATGGAGGAAAAATATCACCTTTCCACCTTTATTCCTACTTTTTAAAGCAACCAACCCCCCAACTGTATATATATATATATATATATATATATATATATATATATATATATATATGCCTGAGTTCAGAGAGCTTAACTGAAAATGGAATCATAGAAGCAGTTAAGAAAAAAAGCAACTCTCACAATTATTCAAGGTCCTCAGGAGTCAGGATAAGTAGGCAACGTGAGACACAGTCTCAGTTGAACTCACTTTTGTTGATTCATTTATTAGTTTATACTTTTCATGGATGTTTTATTGTATTGTGCTAAGAAAAGAGGAGGTCAGAAATAAATAGGATCATTCCAGGAAGTCTTTGTATCTACCCGTTTACGTCCTCTAGTCACAAGAGTACTACAGTTTCAATAAGACTTGAGTGTCCCAAAGGCTTCCTGTGTTGAAATTTAGTCTTCATTGTGAAATATTAAGAGGGTGAAGCTTATTCTGATAATAGTGCTTAGAGTTGGGGCTCTGGAGAAGGGTTAGGATTAGAGAAAGTCAGCAGCATGGAGCCCCCGTTACTCAATCCTGGAGGTTTCATTCAAAGAGGAGAATGCCAGATAGAAACGCACTCACATTTGTGCTCGCGATCACTCACTGTGTGATGCCCTTTACTGCCTTGGAACTCTCCAGCAAGATAGACATCATCAAATGTGAGCCATTGGAATGTCAAAATGGAGACTAAATAACCCTCCCTGCTTCGTAATTTATCTAATCAGTGGTACTGAGTTATTGGCAGTAGAAAACACACTTAAAGGGGAGCAAAGAAAGGTCTTACTCAATCCCCAAAATCAGAGAGAATTAATCTTCATTGATGGCCAATTTGTCTGGTTTGAGAGACACCTGGGAGATGAGTAAGTCCCTCTCTGTGTGTATTAAGGTGGATCACGGGGCATGACCTTGGGAATTGTAATCTGGTCCCTGTCCCATTTCTATCTGAATCATTCGCGGTGCTTGGCTTCCTGGCTTCCTGATGTTAGCATCCGCCTTCTGCCATGCCCTTCCGTATTTCCTCCTCAGAGTCCAATCTCAAGAGGCAAAATCCAGGGAAACCATGATGCAAAATAAATCCTTCTGCCATTAAATGGTAGTGATTGGAAGTTTTGTCCCACCAATGGAACAGTGGCTAATGCAGTCAGTAACAAGATGTAGTATACCCTGTGAGCCAGCCTTGTTCTAAACAAATCAGAAACAAATCATTTACTGAATAAATGAGTAACTTATCTGAAAGAGATACAAAGAATAGGTAGGAAAAGCAGGTCGCTAGAAGCCTTGTAAATTTCATTTCCAGTAAGATTAAAGTAAGTTTCAGTCTATAGAGGTTACCTGTTTACTGATTTTCACACATGCCAGTGCACACACACACCCATGTGCGCACACACGTGCGTGCACGCACACACACACACACACACACACACACACACACACACACACCATTTTATAAAGAGGAGAGCTGATTTTAACAAGCTTGCTAAATTCACATGGAAAGATGGAAAGCAAAGACAGACCCCACTACATATCTTTATCTTAACAACCTGTTAAGGT
This sequence comes from Ctenodactylus gundi, assembly GCA_004027205.1. Classification (NCBI taxonomy): domain Eukaryota; kingdom Metazoa; phylum Chordata; class Mammalia; order Rodentia; family Ctenodactylidae; genus Ctenodactylus; species Ctenodactylus gundi. The sequence continues at coordinate 93,005 of PVKB01002757.1, read as the reverse complement.
CACTCTCAGCACAGAGATCTCTAAACTAGATGAAGTTATTGCAAATTACATGTTGTGTCGTTAAATAGTTCCTCTGCCCCTTCTCCAGATCTTCTGTAGATTCGTGTTCCTCCGCTAACAGATGTGCACAGTTTTGCTGTCTGAGACTATTGATCACTGAAGTCCTGTCTTTCGCGAGTATCTTCACATCTTCCAATTCTAGAGAGGCTGAATAAATCAGCACATTCATCTTCCATGAAGCCAACCTAATTAATGTCTAGTGAATCTCAGTGGCATTTTATGCATTGAGACACTGAGAATTGTAATCGATTTTTCAAACCCACAATCATTTTCTTTTTTAATATGTATCGGCTAGAAACTGCCCTCTTTCTTGTTTGTTCTCCTTTAGGGCATTTTTGTAATGTTGATACGTATCTGTCCATAGTTGCCATGGGGATTTATGCAGTAAATCTCTTACTCCTAAGTAAAAGATAAATATTAATGTTTTCATTTCTGAAGAAGAAACTCCATGTGACTATAGTGCCTAGATTTCAAAAAAAAAAAATAAAAAATAAAAGATTTTTCAAATGTTTCCATACCTAAGTTAACAGAAAGTATTTCTAATTTCAAGAACAGCAATGATTATCTAGGGTCTGTTTTATTTGCTTTTTCGTTGCTATTATAGAATACTCAACATCTATAACTTAAGGGAGGAAAGTTTTATCTTTAGCCCACAGCGTCAGACAGTTTCAGTCCACTGATTTCAGTAGTGGAAGCACCTGGCAGAAGGAAGCGCAGGAGACGAGCTGTCCCTGGGATGGCAGACGTGAAGCCAAGTGGGTGGGGGAAGGCTGAGCTGGCGCATATCCTTGCAGATCGTGCCCCCGTCCCCCCTGTCTGAGTGAAGCCCTAGGCTTCTACCTTTTGGGGTTAAGCCCTAATGATCCTTTCCTTCTAGGACACATACCACAATCTACCCCACATTCCTAATGCACCACACACCCGTAATCCACCATGATCCCATAATTCACAACAACCCAATGTGAGAGGCTTTCGGGAGACCTTCCAGACCCAAACCATGACAGGCTCTGTCAAACACAGATTCAGGGCCGGAAGTATAACTTAGCAGTGAAGAAGAATACTTGCCTAGCAAGCGTGGGGCCCTGAGTTCAATTCCCGAACACTACATAGGCTGGGCATGGTGGCAAAGACACATCTGCAGAAAATGAATGACTAGAAAATCATGGCCTATACCACTGGGCTGACTCAAAATACTAAAAAAGAAAAACTCATTCAAAGAAGTCTTAGGATGTGAAATTTACCCAAAACATATGTTTTGCTTTAGAGGCCTTGTTCTTTGCCTTTATCTTTTGAAAATTGAAAATAAACAACATGATGGGGGGAAAAAAAGCAAATAACCTTGAAACTGATTCATCACCAATTTCAACTTAAAGACAAAGGAAGCAAATATTCAAGTTGAACTTCATTCTTTTTTAAAATTCATGAGGGTAAATTTGTGAAGATAACTCAAGATGCAGTTTTTAGTAATCTTTATAAAGAATAAATACTATAATGATATTTTTAAGCTACAATGAATCTGTTCATTATTTCCTTTAGGAAAAATCTACAAAAAAAAAACAGTAAAATTGTCTGTCTCACAGCAATAACTGAAGTTAAGAATTATACATGTATAAGAAATAAGTAGGGATTAGAGATGGCAGGTGATATACTGCAACTCTATTTGTCAATAGGAAGGATATGGATGCTTGGCCAGATGTCACTGATAATTTAAACACGAAATGACGGTGGCAGGGGACCCTAAAATAAACTGTCCACCAAAACACAGCATATTTGAGGAAAGAAGAGGCACCTGCTTGTGGCTTAATTATCTCATTTCACATGTGAGCTCACAGGAAGCACATGTCTGTTCAAAAGTATTTTATATTTTTCTTTTTAATGTAGAGATGAAGTTTTTCAACAGAGGTCAAACTTTAAGGTATAATTTTAGATTTTAAAGAAAACGCAGATATGGAAATATAATCCATACGAGATAGAATCTGAGAATAAAAACATTATGTCTCAATATATGACCTTCGGGAGAAGTTTATTGAGGGCTGCACAAGAAAGCTAGAAATCTATTGCCAATCTGAGCTAACGAACTGGCATATAGGGCCACCACATGGAGAAGGAGAAAGAAAAGAAAAAGGAAATAATTGGAAGAAAGAAGTTTAGGAAAGACAAGAATAAGAAATGAAATATAATGAAAGCACACGATAATTTTCCATCCACAGCTTAAAGTCAAATCAGGACAAAGCTACTGGGCTACACAGGAGACCCTGTCTCCAAAAACAACCACCACCAACAACAACAAATAATCAGGACAAGGCAAACAATTGTCCAGTCAGGGAACTAGTTCAACAAGTTTAAAAGGCTGTGGTTATGTGTTTAATCTGATTAACAAACAGCTTTCATACATGGAGTAAAGGCTTTTTAGGTAAGCAGATTAATCAAAGCGGCGAACAATTTTCGTGGTTTGGACAAAGGAACTTTCTGGTAAAGAGTGATTTTGAGAGCCGTGCTGAGATCAGGCAGCTAGGTCAGGCCTGGGCAGCCTCTGCCTGAACTTTAGCTCTTTGCCCAGAAGAGTCTATACCACAGAAGGAGCACCCTCATGGGAATTACGCACACCTGCGCAGCATTCCCAAAAACCCATTCTCCCTGCGGACGGGAGGATACCCAGGTTGGGGGGGTGGGGGGTGGTTCACAGCCACACGTTCCTAGTAACAGATTCATTAATGTCATCAGCATATAGCAAACTCCATGTGTTTTCACCTGTAGTACGACAATGATGGTCGTGCTGGGAAGATCCACCACCCCCAAAAGCTTCTTTCCGGCACATGTGACCCCTTTCTCTCTGCCTACTGGCTGCCTACTCCACACACTCAACAGATTAATTTGCATAGCTTAAAGTTTCACACCTGGTATCCTACCGTCTGTATTCTTTTCCACAATGGTTCATTTCTCTCATCTTAATTATGTTGAGATCCATTCATGCTGTTGTAAAGTAGTTTATTCCATGAATTTTCAAGGTAAACTATACTTTTATCAAACCGTCTACTGAACATTTGTTTGCAGTGTTTCAAATAAACTTGATACAAATATTCATGACTGAGCCTGACTTGTGTGGTTCTAGCATACTCATTCATGTTTGTAGGATAAATGTCTTCAAGAGAAATAAGTGGACCTGTGTGACCGTGCTGGCCGTCTGTGCCTTTTGTCTTTTTTTCTGATCATTCTTACTAGTGATTTATTAATTTGATTAATCTTCTCATAGAGAGAGCTTTGTTGCTACAGTTCTAGGCTCTGATTTGTGATCTACACTAGTATTTATTACTTCCCTACTTCTGTTTAAGTATCCTTTGTTTTTCTATTTGTGATAAAATCAACTTGGAGTTTCCTGATGTAAGACATTCTTTTTTCACATGTAAGTATTTAGTATTATAAACTTCCCCAAATACTATTTTAGTTGCAGTCAATAAGTTTCAAAATGTCAGATTTTATTTTTGTTTCTTTCACAGTATGTCTTTCTTTCCCTTGAATTTATTCATTGGACCTGGAATATGGATAGTGTTAACTTACAGTGGCTCAATTTAGCTTTTTTTTTTTTCTTTCTTTACAATGCTGTTTTTCACATTCAGTATGGTGTTAAATTACATGAGTCATTCAATACTTTAGTATAAGATGTTTTGAATTAAATGATCATTTGCTCTATTCTAAGCTATGTAAAGTACTCTCAGCATGATGTTTGATAAGCTAGTTGTATTAAATGTATATTCAATTTATAATATTTTTCCCTGGAACATAAACACAATTGCAAATCGAGGAGCATCTACATGTTAATACACGAATTATAAATACATTCTATATATTTCCTATTCCTGAATTATGACTTCATTCTTGATTTCAGTATAATTAGCATCCTTTGAATGCAACCAATCATTTAACATTATTGAAAACCACATGAGAATGTGGTAGACCCCATAAAATGATCAACGTGCGCATAAAAAGAACGCACATTTTGCTGTAGTTTGCAGAGTTTTCTTTCTGTGTGGATTTAGTAAATTGATAAATACAGTCATACAAGCTCTTCCTATGTCCACTTAAGTCTTTCTAATTTATAACTTTTAGAAAAATGACAGCAGGAGTCCACCCCAATTGCAAATTCATCTGCTGCATGTTTCTGTTCCTCATCTTTTGAAACTCTGTTAATGTGCAGGTTTTTAGTATTTAGTATATTTTTGAAATATTTTTTGAGATAATGACCTCATCATTCTCTTTTATCATTTGTAATGTCCTTTGTCCTGAAATCTGTTTTGTCTTTTACCTACAATAATGATTCCAGTTTTCTTTCTGGTACATTTCCTTTAGTAGTTTAACATTATTCATGTTTTTACTTTATTTGTGTTTTTGTGTGGAAAAAGGGCTCCAGGCTCTTCTGGCTTTTAAATTTTGTGTTGAGAAGTCTGTTGTTACCCTGATAGGTTTGTCCTAATAGATAACTTGCTTTTTTTTCCTATCTTAGAGTTTTTAGGATCTTCACTTTGCTTTGTACACCAGTGAATTTTATTTAATATGTCCAGGGAAGCTTCTGTTTTGTATTTGAATGTTATAGATTGTCTATTGAACCATGTGCTATTGGAAGATTGGGGCCTAGTCTGTAGGGATGGATTACAGGCATGTAAACTGGATTACAGGGATGTAGTGGGGGTTTACCACACCTCCCACACCTGGATCCAGGAGGGGCTGAACACTGAGCTGAGACCTGGCAGGATATATAAGCTGCTTCCTGTCTTCCTTGGAGGGTGAGTCTCCACTTGCCTTGACCTGGCTTCCTGTGTGTGACGTCGTGAGAAGCTGTCTCCACCTCTGTCTCTGCCATGTACTCCCATTGCTGCCGGCCACCCCTGAATGGACTGTGACGTTCTGAAACTGTGAGCCAAAATAAGCTTTTTCTAAAGTAAAGTTTTATGTACTTTATTGTCTGAGTCTCTCGTGTTCTTCCAGCAGTTTACCTTTTCTTTTTTTTAAGTTTAGGAATTTGGGATACTTCTCTGGTTCTGTCTCGGTCTCCCTTGGCGAGCTGGGGTTTTCTGTGGCTTTTGTTCCCGTGTGCTCTCGTCTTGCTGGTGAGCATTGCTTTGGCTTGCTTTGGTTGCCCTTACCTGTCTCCTGGTAGTGGAGAGTCGTTCTCCGGCCCTGTGCTGTGCTGTGTCTCTGAGGTGGGGTTCCTTGCTGCAGCACTCCTAGTTTGTCCCTTAGAGCTCGACAGTTGCTGCTTGGTCTGCTTTAGAGAAGTCGTTCTGCTGTGGCTGAAGTTGCCAGTCCTGGCACCCTCTTGCCTTCAGGCAGGTCATGGGAAGCAGGGGTTGGAGTGGCGCAGGTGAGAAGTATGGAGCAGGGATATCGGGCTCACAGTGAGATACGCGCCCAGGGCGTCCTCATCTCCCCAGGCAATAGTGCCCGGCTCTCTGTTTTGTCGTGTTTTCACTCTGTTAACTACTTTGATGATGATAGGTACTAATCTATGGTTTAAATCACATTTGCAAAAAAAAAAAGTGGACATAATTTACTTAGTTTGTTCTTTTTACTCTGGAAAGCTTGCTTATATATAAAATCTAACTTTTCCTCTCATTCTTCTGTTCATTGTTTTCTCTTTTTTGTCTGTTTTCTCTGTATTTTTCTTTTTGTATAGTATCTGCTCCTATCTCCTACACTTAACTTGTTTTTCTGATGTTGGTCCTTTCTTTGTCTTTTTTCTCTCTTTTCTTCCTCTTTTTTGTGATCATTGACACTGTAGATTTTATTTCTAAAATTTTATTTACATCTTTCTAAAATTGTCCATATGTATGTTTAACTCATTCAGCTATTCTTTCGCTTCTGAAACGTATGAAATGCACTCACAATCGTAGTCATTTCTAAGTCTGTTTTGATTGATGAATTTTTCTCTTCCTTGTGGGTTATGTTTTTCTGCTCTTTGTGTGCCTGGCAATTTGGATTCAGATGCAGATTACAGGCTTTGTAAAGTTTGTCTTTCCTTGGGGTGAGAGTGGAATGGGTTTGAATTCCTAAACACTTTCTTGTGTTTTCCTTTGTAATGTTGTTAGGTTACTTAAAAATACTCTGATCACTTCAAAACTTGTTCATAAACTTCTTTAAGTGGAATCCAAGTAGTATTTTCTCTAAGGTTATGTTACCCACTATTGAAGCAAGGAACCCCTTGAGAACCTACTTAGAGTCCCTTGAACTATGGGATTGTTCTCTGGTTGCTGGCATAAGCCCTGCCTGGGTGTCTGGCTGGGCAGTACAGCATAAATGCTTCCCAGACAGGAAACCGGCATCACAGAGATCATCATGTTTGCTTCTTTAGTTTGCTTCTCCTCAAAGATCATGCCTCTTTTGTCTGAGGCCCATTTTCTCAAATGTCTCATCTTGTAGATTTTGTCCTGTTTATTAGTGGTTCCAGATAGTACCTTATTTCTTATCCTTCTTATTCCCCTTTTAAGTAAGCAATTCTGATTTCTTCTCATTACATTTAAAGTTATTTGTACTGTTGACATGTATAATCTCTACTTCCCACTGAAATGTGTCCCACCATTTGTGTGTGGCACTATGTGCCTAGGGTACATGCAGCATTTATTGAACTAAACATATTCTTGGAGGATAAAATATTTAAAAAGATCAAGTCAAAGTCATACCAATAAAAGTGCATTTCTGACTGTACATTTGCACTCTAAGGCTGAGAAGAAAATTTTGAAAGGCTGGGGTGACATTTGTTTCAGGACTAAGTACCTAAAGGACAGCATGAGTACTTATCACCTCGGGAAGGTCTGAGTACATCTGGCATGTGCCAACACGCATCGTGCTCCTTACACTAACTCATGCTGTCGGGTTCACAGGGTACTTTTGCCTGGAGAAAATAAGAACTATGGACCATTATGAGAGGGCGTGTCATTCTTTGACTTAGGACTTAGCTCAGAAGTCAAATATCCGAGCTTCATGAGGAAGCATTAATACCATGCAGAAATGGAAGACTGACACGCTACTTTCAGAAGTAGAATCTGACCCAGGAAGAAGAAATTGGTAGCCTTCCTTCTTATCTGGGTTAAGGATAGGAGATTACGTAGTAGAGAGCTCTCCTTTAAGTAGAGAGACAGTGTCGAGGCCAGGCGGGAAGACATATCACTGGCATTAGCAGCAGAGCCACTTTCCAAGCAGCAGTCTTCAAACAGGAGCAGAAAGCAGTTCAAGAAGCCTGTTGTGTGCCCCGTGTGGCCTAAAAGTGGATGGATCAGAGCAGAGGTCTCAGGGCTCTCTCAGGAGGCTGCCACAGAGGGGTGGAAAGGCTGCAGATCAGTCAGGACCCTCGGGCCTCCTGATGGCTGACCCCACGGGCAACTCTTTGAAAGCTGTATTTCAGGCTTTGGAGAAGGAAGAGTGGATGACCCCTGGTGTCCACCCCATCATCACTAGAGAAGCTCCACGTGTAGAAAAGATGTCAGGAGGCAAGTTCTTAAAGTTAAGATGCAGGCATGTAGTGTCCATAGCGTTTAGACTCTTCTGAAAATGGATCTGTACCATGAAGGCTGAGAAATTTATTAAGTCATTCAAACATAATGAAATTTAAGGATTCTGTCTTCGAAAAAGGGAAGAGAGAAAAAAATTGCAATATAAACTAATGAATGATTTCAAGAAAATTAAACTGCATTTAAAAATGAAATGATAAAAATCCTCCTTTGTGGGAGTAACTTCAACTTAATTATTTAAAAAAAATAATGTACTCTGTTTCTGTGATTAGTAGTGGAATATATGCAAAAAATTACTGTCCAGCCACAGCCCAATGGGCCCTCATCTCCTGGCCTCTAATAGAGAGGACATTTTGAATCATTTCATCCTTTTCTAAGCTCAACGTCTTTTACTTTGACGTGTTCTAATTGCATTGCTTAAAATAGAAATGCATTGTGTTACCGAAGTCTGATTATTACCTATTATTTAACATCCCCTTTCTTTTCTCCTAGTAAAGAACTATGACCAACATCTATTTATCTTGGAGGACATGTTCGAGATCTTCTGGATGAGATAAATGTGGTTATGCAACTGAACCTCAGGCAGGTTGCATTAGTAAACCAAGAGAGCAGGCAGGGTACCCTCTACCTCTTGTGCCAGCTCTTACCTCCTTCCTGGGATCCGGATACAACGGGTGTTGCAGCAACAGTCATCTTGGAACATGGAGCAACATCGAGGCTGTGCTGACCATGACAGAGAGACGCTGAACCCAGAGTGACCTGGGTAACCCATACAGCCGCCAGGCCAACCTTAGCTTGCACATCCCATTTTGGTCATTTAGGAAATAAAGTCTTCACTATATTTTTCTCTTTGGACAAGTGAACATACTCATGAATAATCCAAGCTCCAATCCAACAAATGTCAAATACTGAAAAAGCACGTGCAGGATGCCAGACCCAACCTCACTGAGAGCCAGAGGGAGGCTGGGCTCCACACCACCATGAAGAGACACTGACATTTGGACAGGTCTGGGTCTTTGGTGCTGTCTAGTGACGTAGTATAAAACCAAAGGTGCAGAGGAAAAGGCTACAAAGAGAAAGAAGAAAAATTATTTATTTTGTGATCTGTTTAAGAGAAGCTTTTTTCTCTGTCCCCCCATTTTATTGACACATGTATATGCCTTAAATAATGCTTACATTGAAATAAAGTATTTTGTGTACATATATGTTGCTGCAAAATTACAAATCACTAGAGAATGTATTGACCCCACCATACTGTCATACTTCCCACTGGTTCTTATTAATCCCTAATTTAGTTCTATGAAATGACTGTGATCTGGGTTTCTCATAGTAGAGAAACTATTCTGTATGTAACCTTCTGCATCTGACTCATTTCACTGAGCATGATGGTTACCTCCAAAGGCCTCAGACCTATCTTTCTTCATAGATAAGCAGTATTCCGTTGTGTACAAATACCACAATCCATGTAACCATTGGTCTGGTGATGGGCATTTTGGTGTCTTCCACATTTTAGCTATTATTAGGTGCACTGCTATGAACATGGTTACGCTTGTATCTCAAATAATACGATGTTTTCAGCCATATTAATAATGGTTCTGGTCTTCATTTGCAGATGCAGTTCTGCCCTTGGGACACAATTTAATCTATATTTTAAATTTTGACTTGTTTAAACCAGTACATGAGAGTTTGGGCATTTTAAACGTAGAAAAATGGACTTCCTCAAAAGTATGCTACTCACAGTAAATAAAGATATGAAATTGGAAAATAAAAAGCCACCAAAATAAAACAAATCTGTCTATGCTGCTACAGGGTGGATATAGTATGTGTGTATACATACACGTACACGCACACACTCACGTGCATGTTTCACAAAGTGACGTGAAAGGCCTTAAGGAATGGCAAAAGGGGACAAAAAATGAAAGTGGGGAATGAGCAGCGTGCACTCCCACAGAGGAGGAGAAGCAGGAAGCGGTAAAGGCGGCTCCTTGGTGTGTCTGAGACCCCTGAGGAGAACTGAGAGGGGAGTGGGGTGACGAAAAGACAGAAAAGTCAGAAAGAATGGCAAGCAAACAGCATGACTACGGGAAGGGCTGCGACACAGCAGCCACGCGCGACGGGGCTTCGTGAGGGGTGCAGCTAGCTCTGCCTTCACACCACCTTCTGTCTCTATGGCAGGCCAGCAGGTGTCAGAGAGACCTAGGGCGCCTCGTCAGTGCCTCCCGCCCCCTCTCCAAGCCTGTGGAGGGGCCAGTACAGCGGAAAGGGCGGTGGGCAAGAGGGGGAGCACAGCGCTGTTCTCAGAGGGCAAGCTTCGAGACCCTCCAGAGCTCATGCGTTCAATGGGAATACACCTTGTGTTTTGCACTTTTATCATAACCCTTAGACAATAGATTCTAGATTGGGAACACAAAAACAGACACCAAGTTAAACCTAGCTAGGGTGGGACAGACAAAATTAAGATGTTCTGATATTAGAAAAGATGTGCCCATTTGGTTATATATTGAAACTAATGGGACACCTTTTTCTTTCTTTCTTTCTTTCTTTCTTTCTTTCTTTTCTTTTCTTTTCTTATCTTTCTTTTTTTTTTGACAGGTTCTTCCTCTGCAGCCCAGGCTGGTCCTGAACTCACTATGGAACCCAGGCTGGCCTTATTCTCACAGCAATCCTCCTGCCTCGGCCTCTTGAGGGCTGAGATCACATTCCTGTACCACCGCACCCAGCTTTATTTGGTCCTGGGGAATCAAACTCAGGGTCAAGCCCTCGCTGGGCACACACTAAACTGCCGTGCCGTTCTTTCAGCCCCACTAACGGGGCATCTTACACCTGAATAATTGACTAATAAACAGAAGGGTGGGAGAAGGCGAATTCGAGTAGACATCGAGAGAAAGAGGAAGAGAAAGTCACAGAGGGAGAAGAGAGCACCCAGACGCCCCACAGGAACGCACCCGCAGTCACTGCTATCAAAATAAAAGGAAAAGACGACTCAGCCTGTGCTACACTTGGTCACCCTCCTGGCAGAGTTGGTCTTTAAGACCACTGGGAGGACGAGAAAGGAGACAGAAAACACAAGGGGATAGGAACTGGGGATGTGCGCTCCTAATTATGGGAAAAGAGAAAAGGTGGAGAAAGATTTGTAGACTTTTCAGTTTGAAGAATGGAATATTTATTTGGCATGACTTATAGTCAAGCACATAATTCTATAACTGCTTAAATTCTACTCAGGATATACGGAACCTCCAGCAGTACAATAGGGTAACATGATTCTGAAGCTTTAAACTTTTCTGAATTGGTGGAAGTTGAGGAAAAAACAACACACATGCGTGCGCGCGTGCACACACACACACACACACACACACACACACACACACAAGTTGAATACTATTCCATTCTTAAAACTTTATCAGTAGATAAAATTATTGCTCAGGAGAGAACAACCATGTGACCATGTTTTGGATAGTAGAAGAAATTCGCTATGGAAATGCAGCAAAGTGTATTTTTCTCTTATAATAATTATTTTTAATTTAACTGAAATGATGGAAGAGATAGACAATTCTGGAAACCAAAAATTGTACAAGTAGAATAAATTATTAATTACATACTTTTCTTCTAAACTAATCAAAATGTTCACATTTATCTTCTCATGAAAGCGCACTTTTTCTCCTAACATATGAGAGCACAATATTTCTGCTAACTGCAAGAAGAAAAGCGCTTAGAGTTACATTTAAAGGATTTTCAACCTTCATAAAATATATTGCTTTCTAGACTGAATGGTAAATTGGAGTCAATTTTACCTCACATAAAACTACTTCTGCTAATGTTCTTGTTCCATATTTCTTAATAAAATCAAGGGTAATATTCTATGCTTCCTTTTGTGTCTGTCTCCTCCTTTAGAATTGTGGTTAAGAGCTAAATTATTTTAATACGTTTTACGGAGTCATTGCATGGAAATCACCGTTGTCTACCTTCACGAGTCTACAAATGAACCGTGAGTGACAAGCCGGGGCTGAGGGAAGGAACATAGCCCCATCCTCACAAAGGCTCCCATAGAAAAGCACCATTCACAGCAGTTTCTTATGAAACAAATCATATTTTTAATGGTTTTTTTTTAGATTTTTTCCTAGTGAATATGAAAATGTTATGAGTTCTGTCAGTGCCTTGTAGCACACATGTTCTAGGGATCTGCATGGTATCACCAGGATTGGCATTATTCTTTGCTGGAGGGTGAGGACTTCATTGTTGGGTAGGAATCCAGAAACTCAGGGATGTCACAGAGGCACCAGAAAACCACGACGGGACATCTCATTAAAAAGCCGTTGGAAGAGAAAATGCCAGAACAGGAAATGGCTCAGGAACAGACCCAACGTGCTGCAAATTTCCTGACTACATCTGATTCCACAGGACTCGACACCTGCACCCCTGCCATTCTCTGGCCTTTGCAGCACTTCCAGTGCGACTTGACTATGCCCAATCTGATATTAAATAGTTAAATTGCTGGCAGCTGAGACAATGAGCGCAAGGATGTGCAGAGCTCAAAGTGACTGGATGCTCTCGCAAAGAACCAGCGAGCAGTCACTTACACGTTCCTACCCTCAGAAACGTGGAAATTGCTTGTATTTATAGGCGGTAGGAATTGAGATTGTAGTCGTCGTTCTCACAAAAGGGCCTAAGGTGTCAAGTAGAGAATGCGAGGTGGAGCAGTAAGTCCCTGTAGCGTTAGGAGTTTCACTCGTGACCACTTCGGTTTCGTGTCACTGTGCTCCTGCATCTTTCCTCTTGCTCATTGTTGTTCATTCTTAATGTGACTTCGCACGACTTTCTCCGAAATCCAGATGCAAATTAGATGATGCGCTATTGCGCTCTCATCTTGCACAGGATACCTGCACGTCCAGAGGAGACCCTGTTTAGTCTAACATGCTGAGTGTCAATACTTCCAGTCCATGGCCTTTGGGACAAAAACCTAAAAGCGCTAAATACCAAGTCCTGATTCCTCCTCCCACTCAGCAGCCTTTATGATTAGAAGTACACATGTTCTCCAAGAAATCTCCCCAGAATTGTGCTTGTTGCCATCCACAGAGTTATGACACAAAGGGGGCCCCAGACTCCACGGATCCCTATAATTCTCACTTATATGCATTGAGTTCATTGAAACCATTGTGATGCAGGCTTGTCATCCCAGCTCCCCGGGAGGCTGAGCAAGGATGATCCACGTTCAGTGTGAGCCCAGCCTGGGCCATTTGGTGACTTAGCAAGCCCTGCCTCAAAATCAAAACCAAAAAATGGGCTGCGAAAAAAAAAAATGGGTCACGATGTCGCACAGTGCAAAGGCCCCCAGTTATATTCCCAGCAACACTATATAAATAAATAAATAAATAAATAAATAAATAAATAAATAAATATATACCTGCAGTTTTTAAATGTGTTCAGATTGTCTTAAAGTTTAGTGTGCATGCTTGTTCTTCTGCCTGCCTAAATCATTGTATTTGCAGGCACGTTGTGTCTGATGCAAACACTGACTTGTTAGTGACCTGAATAATCTTACAAATTAGTAAGGAACATTTGACACATGGGTAGGAAACTCTAATATAGTGCAGAATACGGCAATTACAACCGGGACAATTTGTCTGCAAAAATGTTTTAACAAGGGGAGGGGGGTGCTGAAGCTCTGTCAACTCGGACTGGAAAAAGTGTGCCAGGAATTGAGGGTGCAGGAAGTGGAAAGTATCACTGTGCTAGGCTCGGGATTCAGCTCAGTCAGCTATGAAGAGATACTGAGTCACACTCGACCTCGGCACCTGATTGAACTGGGTTCATACACACAAAGATCACTAGTGTATTACAATAGGTGTAAATGTTACAATTCTTTCCCTGTTTGATTTTCAAATAACATGAAAATAAGATTTCTTCTCAAGATGTAATGTCATGACTGAAACTTCAAGGGAACAGCTTTCTTTATAGTGAAACTACTATTAACTAAATGAATTTCAGAGAACCTGTAGAAAGTCTGAAGTATCAGTCTAAAATACTTTATACAACCCTTTCAGAGGCCACATCTATCCTCATCCTCTATATCTAACTTAACATCCTGTGATAAATCCTTTGATATGTACCATTCCTACTAAGTAAGCCTTTTAGATGTAAAAGCAAAACCCCCAGCTTCCCATCAACCTAAGCGCTAAGAATGCCCTTAGATAACAGGTGAGACTTAGGGCAGGGATTCCCCCTTCAAGGTGACCCACCTACCTGATGCTTCCACCAGTGCTTTCAAATTATACTTGCAGTAATGATTTTCTTCTGTTCTAAAACCATACTGTAATCAACTGCTGCTCTTTGAAACGAAACGTGGTATTGGGGAAATCCTAAATGCATGTTCCCAGGTCTGGGCACTCACATTTGGCTTGAGAATGAACCATCTCTTAAATTCTTTAAGATGAAAGTAACATTGCTGTCCATTGAAAATGCGATAAATGTTCCTGCCTACTCCAAATTAAAGAAGAAATTGATATTCTTGCAGAAATTAACCACATCACCACAAACACATTATTATAAGAAGAATCAAGTGATTTCATTTAACCAGTGAAATGGGTTTGATTCACACTTACCGTGAAGGTATTGATGGATTTTTTGGGATTTTAGTTATTATGCACACGTTATCAGCACACTAACAAACTACCATTTTTTTATACAAGATGTTGATGTCACTGCAATATCATTTATCCCCATATCACAGAGCACTGGTTTATATATTTACAAATAAATTAAAAAGTATGACAGAAAAAAAATACTTGAGGACTCCTAGGGTCAAGAATTTTAAAGTATGAGGTAATTTTAAAAGGATTAGCGTTATGCAAATGAAAGCACAGTGAGGATCCTATAAGCCGTTGATAGGTCCTGTTCTTACATTTTTCTGATCATCTTCAGATATAAACTCGTAGCTATTCACTATGGTACTGAGAGACATTTTAATCTCCCAGCCTGTTCATTCATTGAGGGCAACAAGGGAATTAAGTTTTTTTTTTTTTTCTCAAAAAGAAAACTCTGTCCCTGAAGACCTTGACACATCAAGCCGCATTATTCCCAGACTCCGTCAGATCTGAGGGGTGTGTGGGCACAATACAGCATCAAAAAAATAAATAAATAAATAAATAAGCTGAAGTCCCCTAAATTCCAGTTACTGTAGCTCTCGGTGACAGATTCACACTGCTCCTAATCAATTTCACACCAGGGAAACACACGCGGTGGAAACATGCAGATCCACAACTGCGCAGAAGTCACTTGGAAAATGTCTGAAAACCAGAGCTTTCCAGCGCCACCTCTCTGCAAAATCACAAAAACAGGACCCCTCTCCTTCCTTTTAAAAAAGCAGAGAAATAGCTCTTGTTAGACTATTATCGTCTCATAGATCTGGATGATAGTAGAGAGTTTGATGTTTGTAAAGATAGAGAAGAAGTATCAGTTGGCAGTGCTTATTTCTAAATCTAATTAGAAACAATTTTCTCCGAATGTCTTTGCATCTTTTTTTTTAATTTCTGTTTGCAGAATGAAGTATCAGCTTTCTGAATGATGATTATTATTTGCCTAAACTTGAGCTGTTAATTTTCATCTTTAAAAAAAGTATCAAAAAATAAAAGAAATAAAAATCTATTGTCTCACAGCCAACTGGGAAGCTAGACCTACAGAATAAGTGAACCAATTTGGTCTAAATTTCATATAATTTGTAGATGTGACCTGTTTTGTTAGCTTTGTTTCTATGGACACTCACTAAATATCTTTCAAATTCATTAGTCAGAATTAACATATAGTATTTGATATAAATTTAATATTTTACATCATTGATAAATTTAGAAATCTAGACACAGAAAACTCAATATGATTCAGTGATTTTCCAGTGGAACAAATATGAGTATTTTAACAGATTAGCTTTCAGGCAAAACAGCTGTTTAAAGTTTTGTTTTGCAGCAGAAGGACAGGTAGATGATAATCTAGGAGGAGAAACTGAAACGACACCAAACATAGTCTCTACCAACACAAGAAAAAAGATGGAAATAGCCACCACTGTCCAATATTTTCATCAACATGTAATAATTGAACAGAAAGTGTGTGCTCCAGTTTAATTTTTAATCAGAATCATCTGACTAAGTTTCCCCACTTTAAAGAGTAACTTACCTGGGATTTGGCTCTCTGGTAACAGTGTTTGCCCAGCACGTGTAAGGCCATAGGTTCATTCCACAGCACTGCCAAGAAGGAAGGAAGGAAGGAAGGAAGGAAGGAAGGAAGGAAGGAAGGAAGGAAGGAAGGAAGGAAGGAAGGGAGGCAGGCAGGAAGGCAGGCAGGCAGGCAGGCAAAGTCAAAGGGAAATCTCAATTCCTACTTTTATGTGATTTGACTTTCTTGGATTGCGTCCGTTGTACAGGCCAACAAGGGCTTGGTCATCCATGCCAGGAAAGCGTAATGAGAGAGTAATGGAAGGAGAGTGATGAAACGCTATCCCATACATTTGTTCAGGAAACACTACAGTACTGCATTAGCAGATAAGGAAGAGGTAAACCTCTATTTTTTCCTTCAGCTGTTCTGGAGATTGAGCAGAAGGCCTTTGCTCCGAGCAATATCTCCAGTCCGTTTTTATTGTTGACTGGAGATGGGGTCTTCTTAAATTGCTAAATTACTTAGTCGAAACTGAATTTTGCAACTCTCCCTTATCATCTTCCCAAAGCACTGGGGTCGCAGGCCTGTGCCGATGGGCTGAGCTTCCCCAATCTCAGGATAAGCTGTAGCACGGAGGAGGCACACTCAACCCAGCAGCACGACTACCTACTCGTGTTTTACACAAGAAAGGGTAGAAAATAACTGTCTTTTTCTTTCCGTGCAACTCTTTCTGAATTTATAATCTACACGGTGTCTTAAACATTATGGTGACTCTATTGAAAAGCAAGTTAATAAAAATGGGCAGTATATGCCTCTTTCTGTTACCCCTGAAACTCTCCCTCCATAGTATATGAACTTACATTTTTCAATTGCCCCTCCTTTTCTTTGAAACCCATTAGAAGACAGCTATAGCTACACACATTTCTAGTTTTTTTAAAAAATATATATATGTTAATGCTCCTCTAATTGAAACGAATCCTTTTCATGTCCATGTGGTAATCTCAAAAGCCCATTTAAAACCCACAAATATATATATATATATCAACCTTGGGAGAGTATTTCACAGATACACAGGAGAGTTTTCCAGTTGAATACTTTCCAGTAGCCTCTCTATAATGTGAGCAATCACTGGTGTTTACAGTCCTTGAAGTTGGATTTAAAATAACTTTCAGTTCCTTTGTTATTTTATATCAATTGCAAAAATGAATAAATCCATGAGGCTAGATATGAAATCGGTACAGAGATGCAATTACCTCAGGTCAAAATGAAGGAGCATCTTTAATTCTATAAAAACAAAACAGAACAATTTGAGACAACTCAGGAGCCAACATCACTGCATCACAATTTATTTGTACCTACCGAGGCAAGAGAGAAGAAATACAGAGAAGAGAAAAAATTGTAATTTTAAAACTTGCTTTTACTAAGATTGCAACATTAGGACATTAATGTATTCCATATCTCTACGAGCACACCAAAATCTCTCAAAGATAGTTTAAAACCACGAATTAGCTTATAGGTTGTATAAATAAACTTATAGACTTGTAAGTTAACTTGGTTGATAAGTTAAAGGACAGATACTTGACCACAAGATACGGCAACAATCCAAGGATTCAAAGAATTTTTTAAGTAAAATATCTTAAATCACCCATAACAACAACAACAACAACAAAAATAAAAGCACACCGTACGCAGGTGTTTCTAGAACAGGCCTTCCTTTCATCTCCGTACAACGATCCATTGACACGTTTCTTTTACAAGCCAATACCAAACTTCCTATAGATGCACACACCCCCAGGTTTCCCTCTCTACAAAGCGTGAATATCTCCAGCTCTAGACTCTCATATCTGTCTCCTGAAGTCCCATGTTATTTTTTTAATTTAATTTTATTTTATTTTATTGAGACAGTTTCTTCCTATGTCATCCACACTGAGCTAGAGCTCACTATATAACACAGGTTGACCTCAAACTCATGATCCTCTTGCCTCAGGCTCCTGATCTCTGGGGCAAGGAATGTGCACCACCACAGCTGGCACAATCAAGCTTGATGCACCTCACTAACACATGCTGACATCTTTTCTGTATCAAGTATCAAAGGTTTATTTAAGGAAGCCCATGGAGAGCACCCTGTCCCTCCTTGGGGAAGCACTCTCGGCCTCAGCTGATAACCTCAAAGAAGCTGTTGCATCCAATCACTTAATTTCATAAATACATAAGATATTTCTGTTACTGCATCATAGGTCCTGTAACTAGATTCATTTGCTCGGCCCTTAACAGGTAAAAGGAGAGCATTTGTTTTGGTAAAAAGGAAAAAAAGTGTGTATTTAAAACTCGATCTGAAAAGATGAAGGGGCTTCATCACCCAAGTCACTATCTAATCATGAGTAGGTATGTCAGGGTCTTTGGCAGAAAGGATCAATGGCAGACAGAATACCAGATAACAGGCTGTGACCACATCGTCCCTTCCCAGACCCTGACCTTTCCTTCCTGGAAATGAAACTGCACTTGAATAACCAGGTGCCAACATCTGCCATCTGTCTGCCTGGATCCTCTGGGCTGAGGACACAGAGAGTGGTCTTCAGGCTCTAGGTCTGAGGAAGTTTGAGGAAGCCAGTTTTTTTTCTACATCTAACTTTTAAAGTTCTATTTATGGTGGATACATTTACACTGTGCTGGGCAGATACTGACTTAAGATTCCATTGAGTAATTCTACTGACTTCCAACTTATTTACTGAAATATGGATAAGTCAAAGAAACCCCTTTTATTTAGTGAATGTGAGTTCTTAAAGACCTCTATCAGGAGACAGAATTTTAGAACAGACATAGAGCCAGCCCAGTGGTGCAGGCCTGTAGTTCCAGCACCAGGGGAGGTTAAGGTAGGAGGATTATAAATTTATGCACAGCCTGGTCAATTTAGTGACTTAAGAGACCTTACCTAAAAATAAAATATAAAAATGGAGTGGGAATGTAACTCAATGTGAAGGTCCTGGCCCCAATGGCCAGAGAAAGACAAGGGTGGGGAGGGAGAGAGAGAGAGAGAGAGAGAGAGAGAGAGAGAGAGAGAGAGAGAAGACTGGTTCCTGGCTGATATTTTCCTTTGCTTGAGTAAGTAGGGGTGAGACAGGAGGTTCAACAATTATACTAATTAATACTTTTTTAACTGAACAATTCACTTAAACCTACCAGTGGATAATGTAAGCATCCAGTAGGAGCAAAGATAACTCCATAACTGTAACGGGTTCCCTTTCAGGCTCTTTTTAAATTTTACTTTTTTATTTTATTTTACTATGGAAGAAGAATGATGGAATTATCTTCATATGTTTGTTGATACTTTCCAATAAACGATCTGAACATTTATCTATATTATTTTTAGATAAAAAATATGGTACAGACAGGTTGAATAAAAATCATTCGTGGCTCTAATGTGTTAAAACACACAATAAAATCTTGATTTGAGAATGGGATGTTTAAGGACACTGATCTTAAGTACTGTTAATGGAAGCGTTATCTAAATCTCATTCATGTAATGAAAATTTCCCCAGCTCTTAAGCCACTGACTCTTGTGTCATTTTGATAAGAGGTTAGACAACAAAATGAATTGCCTTGTCCATCAACAGGTGCCGGAAGAGGGTATCACTGCATTTAGGAGAGGAATGACACTTAAACAGGACGGTAAAGGTCCTGAGTAATTGAAGGAATTCAGGAAAAGACTCATCACTTTTGAAGGACAGAGAGGAAGAGGAATTTGATACTACCTGCCGGTAGAATCTTAAAGAGAAAAGTAGTGCAATGTTGAACCCAAAAATATTTTCTCTAATAAATTTGCCGAGCCAGGGAGGCAGCACTAACGTCAGCATGTGGACGCACGTGTAAGGCAATTTCTATTCTGTATTGGAGCCTATATGTCCTTTCAGACCTAATAATTTTTGGCTTACATAATTGGCTGCTTCAGACTTGGGATCATATATGTTGGCAATTGTGAATTCTTTCTGTCTTCCCTTAACCACCATATAATGACCGTTTTTGTCTTACCTAATCTGTTTTTATTTTTATTTTTTTAATCTGATGAGCCTGAGATTAATATAGCTACCCCTGCTTGTTTCCTGGGCCCCGTTGCATAAAATATTGAATTTCATCCTTTTATTTTCAGTCTATGAGTTTCCTTGTGGTTGGAGTATGTCTCTTGCAAGCAGCAAGTTGTGGGTTTCTGTTTTGTGATCCAGTCAACCAGTCTATGTCTTCTAGTACGTGAATTGAGGCCATTCACCTTCAGGTTAGTTATTGAGACAAATTTAGTATCCCCTGCCATCCTTATAGTTTTTCAGCAGTATTTACCAGACTTCCATTTTTCTCCGCTCACTCCCCTATATCTGCTGTCTCTTTTTCTCTGAGGTGTTCAGTGCTGTTAGCTTTTCTTTCACTTTCTAAGATCCTTTTAAATATTTTCTGCGGTGCTGGCTTACTGGCTGCAAATTTCTTTAAGATTTCTATAATGTGGAAAGTTTTAGTTTCTCCCTCTGGTTTAAAAGGTAAGTTTGCTGAATATAGCAGTCTGGGTTGGCATTTATGTTCTTTTAGTGCTTGAATCATAATGCTCCACTATCTCTTGGCTTTTAGGGTCTGTGATGAGAAATATGCAGTTATCCTGATGGTCTTAAGTCATCCTCTGTTTTTCTCTTATAGCTTTTAATATTCTCCCTTTGTGCTGTATCTCTAGTATTTTAATTATGATGTGCCATGATGAAGTTCTCTTCTGATCAAAGTTGTTTGGTGTTCTATATGCCTGCAGCAGTTTCATGTTCATTTCTTTCCTTGATTTTGGGAAATTGTCTTCCACAGTTTCATGGAACATGGCCTTTAAGCCTTTTGTTTTGTCCTCAGTTTTCCCCTGCACTCCCATAATTCTGAGGTTGTTTCTCTTTGAGTCATCCATCAGCTGTTGTAGCCATTCTTTCTTCCTTTTCGTTTTGCGTTTATCACAGCCTGTACTTTCCAGCTCAACCACTTTGTCTTCTTGGTCTGATATTCTCAAAGTGTTCTAGCCAGTTACTTATTTTTTTTCCTGTGTGTTTTTCACATCCTGAAGGTCTGCTTTCGATATTTTTATGCCTCTGCTGTATTCTTCTCTAATATCTTGCATTGCCTTCATTATCTTCTGTTTTATAACTTCTTTGTTTTCCCCTGATTTCTTGTCAATGTTTGCTGATAGCACAGCTATTTTCCGGCATAGCTCTTGCATTTCCTGCTCCATTTCCTGTTTCAAATCTGAGAATTATTTGTCCCAGATATTATCCTCTCTTTTGACTTTTTCATTTTTGGGTTCTGCAATTTCAAGATTTCTTCTATCATTCTCGGGTGTTTCGGGTCTTTCTGTAGGAGAGTTACTGCCCTGTTTCCTCATGGTTCTGTTACAGTGAGTCGAAGCCACGGTGTTGTCGACTGGCTCTGTTTCCTTTCCTGAGATTCTTAAATTAGACTCTTTCTGTTTTAAGTGTTACCTGGCTGTCTCTGGGTGTAAGAGGGATGGGCACGCCAAGGCCCAGTCCTGCCAGGCTCACAGGTGCATGTGGTGCTGTGCTGGTGGCTACCTGGCTGTCTCTGGCCACATAAAGGCTCAGTTCTGCCAGCCTCCAGCTGCAGACAGGCCTCTGGCTGCCGCTACCTGGCTGCCTCTGGCAGGCAGGAGCTACGGGGTGCTGAAGGGTCCAGTCCGGTGAGCTTCCAGGTGCACGCAGTGCTCTCATACTGATTTTTGTCACTTTGCTTTTCTTTCCCCTCTCCCTGGAATTTTCTGAAATCAAAGAAAAGAAGGAAAAAAGAGGGGTGAGGGGAGAAGAAACTGGAGGGAGGAAAAATTGATAGCTGCTGGTTGAAGGATACAAATTTAGTTTCAAGATAAATAATGTGGGGATTTGGAGTTCAATATGGTGACTTTAATTAACAGCAGCATATTGTTTACTGGAATTTTTTTGCAAAAGCCAACCTTCAATATCTTCCCCGCAAATCTGCACAAATACATCAGTCACCAGGCACTCTCCATGGTGCAGAATCTGTCAATTAATTTGATTGTTGTAATCATTATTAAATGCCTGTGCATTATCAAGTCATTGATTGTATATCCTGGTCATATATAATTTATATTTGTCAAATGTAGCTCACTAAAGGTGGGAAAAATGATTTTGGATATAAAGGAAACTGACCAACCACACACACACACAAAAAAAATCTTATTGAAAATAGAAGAGTTAATATCTGGTAAAAGCTAACTAAATATTCCCTTTTAAAATTCTTCTTCAGATCTGTTCAAGATTTGTATATTTCTTATGTGTCCTGAAACACCTTCCTGAAACATAGAAGGACCCCCTTTAAAATGTCAATACTGAGTACGTCATAGAAAAATTTCCTCATAGACAAGATGTTTGGATTAAATTAGAGTGTATCACAGTGGCCAGATGGAGAACTCAATTTCCATTTAATCTTGTTTTCACTGATTTATCAACTATTCCATTGACAAAAAGAGGTGTGAGTTCATGGAGTGAGAAAATGCTATTTTCTGCTCATAGTTGTGTTAAAAAAATTAAACCACTGCAAGTTCAAAGCTACTATTTGAGAAAGCTTTTAAATCACAGTTGCCTATCTTTCAAGCACCATATATCCTCATTTCTAGAAGCTCACAAGAGTTGAATTCTGTTTATAATTTGTTAGATGATGATTTATGGAAAGGGAAGGAGAAAAGTGTTTGTTCATCTGTATGAAGATATTATTCTATAAAATATCCCGAATATACATACACTTATATAATAACTTCCAAATTCTGTATAATTTTGTTTATTCATCATATTTTGCAAAATGTAGAAGATAGAAAAAAGTAGTAGCAAAAACGGAGAAATAATTAGTTGTTTTCTTAAATAAAGAAACATTCTTTATGATAAAGTGTCTGATTTTATAGAGTTCTCTTTATACAACATTAGAGACTCTCAAGTTTGGGCAAGGAACTAAAATTTATTCAAAATGTGCTGCACAATAGCAGACATCCTTAACAATATTCTTTCATAATTTAAAGAAAATTAATATATTTAAAGCTTAAATGTGTGGTCTGCATTGTCACAGATATTAAGCAGTATATATTAAGGATTCGGTTTGGTTTCAAAATCTATATACTCTCCATAATATTTTCCAGTAAAAATTTTTGAGATTCATCTGAAGCAACAAGATTTACAATAGAAAAAGAATCATGATACATCTACCATGCGATCAGAATGTAATCAGAGATGCTGTTTCCCAGATGGATCTCCCAGAGTCCGGTTCACTTACGTGTACAATGAATATATGCCATGTGATCTTCATTTCTTCATCTGAGAAGTTATCATGCTAACTGGAAGTGTTCAAGTTTGCAAAGCTGAATTATAGGAGGGTATTGTTCCAAAGTTAATAGATGGATAGATAGGTAGATGATACCTTTCTAACTCCCCCACCAAACTAAAATAAAGATATTTAGGTAGTAAATTCATACACCCAGGGCTAACGTTCATAATAAATATTAAAACTGGGTGCAAAGAAATCCATAGGAACTCAAAATATTGGTGGGCAAACTGTCAACAGCAGGCATGCTGGCGGCGCTTGAATGAGGGAAACTGAAAAGTAGCAGGGTAACAGAGGAGTGGTGGAAAAAGAGGATCCCTGGATTGGCAGTGAATATTACTAGGACACACAGAGCCAATATGAATGAAGCCATCAGCAGGACTATGGGTTAGGGCTTCCTTTTCCCGTGGCAGGGGAATGAAGGGACTTGCATTTGAAGATAGTGGGACAGTTTGATTATGTAGGCTTTGGCAGGGCTCTTTCCAAGGCAGCCCAACAGGGAGGAAACCTCTGGGAGTAGAATCAACTGAAACCAAGTAAAGAAAGCAACAGGTTAAAAAGAAAAAAAAAAGGGGGGGGGGTCAAAGTTAAAGTTAGAAAG
Organism: Ctenodactylus gundi; assembly: GCA_004027205.1. Taxonomy (NCBI): domain Eukaryota; kingdom Metazoa; phylum Chordata; class Mammalia; order Rodentia; family Ctenodactylidae; genus Ctenodactylus; species Ctenodactylus gundi. Next base: position 69,341 of record PVKB01002757.1, on the reverse strand, counting down.
GGACTGGAAATATCTGAAGAAAAGTCTATGCATTGTTTTAAACATCATATTAAGACAACAAAAAGAATTTCAGTAAAGCCAGAAATATTGCCTAAGCCTTATCTTAATTCTCACTAAAAGCCAAGGAAACTTAAATTCATACTTGAAAAGCATATAAAAATAAATTAAAAGTAAAATCTCCTGTAAAGGTATAAAAAAGAAAGAGTAATGGGGCCACAGAGACCCTGTCTCGAAGAAATCGAGAAGAGTAGAATACATTTTATGAACAATAAAGACATCCCAGTTACTCAGGAATTGACTACAGCCGTCTAAAACACTAATGAATTAAGAAGCATCCCTGATATATGAAACAGAAGAAAAACAGAATTAGAAATGATAATCGCAAATTAGAAATATTAAAAAATTAGAAACAAAGTATTTTAGAAATATAAACTAAACTAGTAGAAATACAAGAGTAAAAGAATCAGAAAATATAAAACTAGGAAAAGAAAGAAAAATTTAAAAAGAAAAAGGTGAAAATCAGTCTAAATAAAATAACAAACATGAAAGTTAGGTACGAGGTCCCAAACTGCAGGAAATAAAAGGCTACGAAAAAACATTCAAGACTTTTAAAAAGAGAGATTCTTTTAGAATATAGACAATAAGATGAATAACTTAGAAGGAACACGCAATTATATCTTCATTGGCCATTTTTATGCTATTTCTAGAAAAAATAGGATGAAATATTTATGAAACTTCAAAGGAAAGTGCAAATCACTACATTTTTGTCTCTTTTTTTAAACCTACAAATGCAGATCTTTAGCTATACTCTTTGCTTTGGTTTGTTTTGCTTGTTTTGCGACATTGCCTTTGAAACCCCCGGCCACTTTGCGCCCTGGCCTTTCATTATAAAAGGCACAGCATAAAGCCTGCAATAACTCAGGAAACTTTCCCTGGAAGCACATTCTAAGGAGTCTATTAGAGAAGAGGAGTTGAACAACAGAAATCACAAAGAACATCAAAATAAGAATCAGTGATCCACAGAATTTCATGTAGGTGAAAACAAAATGTGAGTTTTAGAATTAAGGTTTATAGATGAGTATGCTAGTTAGGTAATCTAATATGATAAGCATAGAACTGTGTAATCATTGATTATGATGTAATATAATGAGATAGCATATAGAAAGGTGTGAATCTATACCGAGGATCCACAGCTGGTATAAGAGTATAGTTACTGTGAAACTTGTGTGTGTACACAGAGGAATTAAACAAGTAAAGAGTTTCGGTGCATTTTCATTTTGTCATCTCTTTTCCTCTGAAATTTTAACGTTTTCAGTAGAGAAATAAAGATGTCATGTAAAAAGATTAAGTGATAGCCAAGTACTTTGAATTGTAAGTTTCAGTATCAAAATTACAACATAATTCAATTCCGTGAAATTTCTGTATTCTAAAAAGACTTAGGAACAATACTTAACGTGGCATCAGTTAGCACCTGTGAGCCTCAGTTACAATCATGAGATACTATGACTCCTGAAGAAAGAGGGCTTCCTTGGAAAATGGCTGATATTGGACACATACACATATGTTATTGCGTCCTGTCAAGTATCTAGGAAGCTCTTGGCTTCATAAGATTAAAATTAAGTTCAAAGATTGGGAAATTTGAGCTACAACAGGATTAAGAATTTCAATGGATTGAAATATGTCAAATATATGTAGAAAATGGGTAAATGTAAAAAGAAAGCCATTTATTCTTCCTTTTTCATATGAAGTATACCACTGGCTAGGTAAATACTAAATGTGTCTTCTTTCAAAATTACAATGATAAATAAATGCAAAAGAAATGATAAAACATCACCACTTGCCACCTTCATCGAGTGAATGATGTAGGCATGGAACACCAATAGATACAAAAATAAATAAATGAATAAATAAAAACCTTAGATATCATGTGTCTCCTGATTAAAACAAGCAAAACCAAACAAATAAAATCAACCCCTACACATGCATCCTCCTACAATCTGTCTCAAAGGATCAAGTCCAAATTAAGTTTCCGGAGTCAGATATTCATTGACAAGAAATAAAGGACAGAGTTATGTTTATTCAAAGGTCTTTTTCTTCATTTTTTAACTGTGTTTGACTTTATATTAATGAAGTTTATAAAAGATACAGAGTATGAAAGTTACACACTCAAATGAATCTGTATTAAAATTCTGACACCTCCCTTAGGCTTATTTTTCTAGTTAATGAAACACCTACCCTCCCAGGGTTGTTCTCAGATGAAAGGTGGTGAGTCCGCCCGGCTTGGAGCAGGCACGCTGCTAACATTCCTTCTTTGTCCTTCTCTTTCCACCTCGTTCCTACCTTGCTTTGACCTTGTGCAGTCTCTACCACATATTACTGATATTTACTGTGCTTAATTGGATAAAGTACATTTCTGAAAACCTATTAGCCTCTTATATATGTGTCCAGAAAGTGCCTTTCCAAACACCAGCTGAATCCTGATAGCAGTGACTAGTCCCATCACCTAAGGGGCCGGTTCCCACCCACAATTCACAACCCAGAGCACTTCATGATAATCTAAGACCTCTTAGTCTCAGCTAAAAATAATAATGATGATAAATATTTTGTGAGGAAATAGGTAATAATTAAATTTTGAAGGATGACATGTCATTTATCGTAAAAAAAAGCATTTTCATTTCATAGAGTAGTGTACTCAATATATTTTTTAAATGATTGATAATCTAGAATTGACTTTAGTAGCGTCTTCCTAATTTTGGAAACAATCTGATTAGAAGCGATGTCAACAGGAATGTCAAAGCAGAAGGATTTCTGGGACAGTTCATTGGAGGCACGGAGGGTAACAGGGTGCTTCGAAGAGACAAAATTCACATTCAAGAGACCTGAATCACAGTCCTAGTCTTGCTAATAACAGCTGAGGATCGGCTGTGTGCTGAGCTAAGTGTTTTCCAATCATTAACTTATTTAATCTTTGTAGTAACATAATGACGTGGGTATATCTTCATCCTAGAGACAGAGAAGCTATTTCACAGAAATGATAACTAGTAAACTGCAGAAAGCAGAGTTGATCTGAGGAGGAACATGGAATTCAAACTCTCTTCAGTCTCTAAAATTCTTACCCAAGGTGGCCTCTAAAAACATCCTTTACCATACTAAAGGTCTTTGACTTATGAAATCTCTCCTCCAAGTGAAATTTTACTGATCTATTAACCTAGCAATTTCCTTCAGTGACCCACGGCTTTTTTGTTCAGTGTTTGTCCTTCAGGTGGGTCAGTATCTGAAAACCCTACTTATTCGGAGAGCATGGAACCTAGCACAAGGTCCACCACCATCAATGGTGATGACGACCTAAGGATCAAATGTGCTTTATACCTCATGGCCTTCCTAAAGCCCTTTTCTATTTCTGGAGATCACGCTGCTAGTATTGAGCCTGAAGAATTCTTTACGCTGTTTACTTGAAGGAAATGAAGCACAAACTATACCTCGAGAAGACAGAACTACGATTACGTTCTAAATTAGTTGCAGGCTTATCAGCTCCTGCACCTTCTTGTAATGGGAAACAACCTAGAGGACACTGTCACGTAATATTAGGTTGACAGGTTTTGAGCGAGTGACATGTTTACATTTCATGACAGAGCTGTTTGAATTTCTTCATTATTTTCTGCAAAGCATCTTAAAATTTACCCAGAAATATTTTCATCTAGTTTACCAGAAGGTCTCAGGTTTCATAATTCTGTCTCCTTTCCAAAGAAAGCCTTATTTTCTGAGGTCAGGTGTCCCTTATCCTTACCTGAGCTTGTACAGCATCCTAGATAACAGATAACCTTCCTTACAACCTATTTTCCCCTTGCTCCATGTAACTCATTACTGACAGATGAATTGGCCCTGGCGACTGCCCTAATTAAGTCTCCTACCAAAGAAGAAACACATAGGGAAATTCTTGCTTATAAAACAATCAAAATTGGTGATAATTCTTTCAGGATAACCCTATGTGGCATTGGATTCCTCTTGGCTGGTTTCCACAGATGTAGTCACACAGCCTGAGCCAAGGTCACGGAGTTCTTACTGTCAGGCCTCACTCGGGGTCGTTGATGCCTTGCCTCCATTGCTGTTACTCCACACGTCCACACGCCCGACTTCTCTTCGGAACCTTGTTTGGTGGCTCTGACTTAGGTACCTACGCAAAACTTCCCTAAATCTTTAAGAATATAAATGAGTTCCTGACCTACCAGGGTGCGTGGTAATGTCCTGATTCTGTGGCCTGTCTGCCCTCATTGCTAAGTTTGGTGTTTTGATTCTAAATTTCAACCTAAAAGACATAGGAGCAGCCATGGAAAGGAGTAGCAAAGCTAGACGGTACACCTGAAAAGGAGGGCCTTCGGGATTCTTGGGTGAAGCCAGGAATTACACATAGTGCAATGAAACTATGTCACTAGACTTCAGTGCTTTGGCCTGAGAAGAAAGAAAAATAAATAAATAAACAAACATAACATGCCTTTTAAAATTAGAGCATGTGTCTCATTAAAGGGAGCCTGCAAAAAGCTAAAGATTAATAATAAGAATAATATTTGGGGTGCAAAACTTTTGTGTAAATGGTCACTCTGAACATAATCTTATAACAACACCCTGATTTCTCCAGTTTTCTAGATCATGTTTTATAGATTTTTTTTCAAACTGCATAAAACACACGTAAGAACTTTGCGAAAGAAATATATCCATCTCCAAAACTTCCCCCAGCTTCAATTGCCAAGCAAGTTGTGTGGAACAATGCAGAAGGGAACTAATGTGTCCTCAGAAACCTTTGAGCATTTTTTAGAAGCAGAAGGTAAAATAGCACCGCTGAGAAGCCCCAAGCACACTGCATCTTGAACCTGACACGGCTTTAATAATGGATTACAAAAACATGTTGTCTGCTTGGAAAAGCAGTGGGGGGCATTTTATTAAGTGAGAAAAGAAGATTTATAGATAAATCACTACAGAGGGGTTATAGTGAATCATGCCTTTGATAACAAAAGGTGTGGAGCACAATATTTTTTCTCTGCTTCGTCAACATTTCATGCCATTTATCTCAGTTGCACTGCTCATACATAGTCACACTCAGTCCATAAATTCATCACCATGGATTGTAAAGCTTAGGACAAGGTCAGGAAGCTTGTGAAAAGAGTCAGTAATCTATCCAACGGAGGGCTGAGAAATGTTAATAGGGGTAACCTGGTGCACAGGGGACCCATTTTCCATTATGAGAGACTGGTCATCAGTCATCATCACAGTAGGCCATCCTAAAAAAAAAAAATCAAAAGTTTAAGAGTGCTAGAAAGGAAAAATAATGATAACACTGAGCGAAGCTGCCAGGACGGAAAGCAGTTACCTCTGAAATGTTGCACTTGAACTGTGGCAAGTAGGATTTCCTGTAAGAATCCTAACACAGAGACTGGGAATATCGTGACCCAGAGGGGCATCATGTCAGTGACAGGCTGCCTTGGTTAGGAGGCAGGGGATGGACAGCGAGGACTCGCCTTTGTTTCCTGTACTTGGAGTTAAGACCTTGAGCCACTGCTCTCTTCTGTGTACCTCTCATGCGTTGTTACGAACGTGTAACTATCATTCTGCCAAGTTCAACAAAAAATACGTTAGCTCAAAATGGTAGATTTAGAGTTCACTCTTAGCTTTAGCTTCCAGATAAAATAACATCAAAATGTATTTCACATTTACTTCCAGACATAGAATCGTTCTGGCACTATTTCCTTGGATCTGGGTATGTGGTGGTAGTGAACAATTACTTTCATAACCTGATCGCTTCTTCTTGATCTTCCAACCTGTTTCCGAATTTCCTCAGTAAATTTGGAGGCTATCATCCACGCTCCTCCTGCGCTCTCCAGTCCTACTTTGCTCCATGTCACATTCATAATCCTGCCTTTCTTCCAGGTAGAAAGGAGGCAGGACTCACTTTTCTGAATTTGCAATTTTAGAAAGCCCTAATAAAAAGAGGTCTGAGGCCATGTGAGGACGAAGGACAAAGAAGCAAAACACAACAGCCCAACTCAGCGTCAGGGTAGGATTTGACCCACACTGTCCCAAAAGGTCATCACCTGTCAATTTCAAGGCCACCAAACACCAGTTTCCAAGCCTCAATCTAAACAGCATACTTTCGCAACACAATATCCCGGTGCCCAAAGAAGACAGTACTTTTATATTAATTTGCAGAATGATTTTAGTACTACTTTGCCCAGAGCCTCATTTTTGATTTTTCTTACTTTTCCCTAAGGCCTCTTTGTGTACTTTTCTTCAGATAAAAATTGATGAGGAAAAATGAGCACATATTTTCAAATATCGGGCACCAGAGAAAGAGCAAAGTCTTTGAAACAGGTATCATCTAGTTGCCACATGGGAGAAGTTCAGGAATCTGGGAGGGTGGGATCAAAGTCAAAACACTGCCTGAATCAGTCTTTCTTTAAGATGATAATTGGGGGGGGGGGGGGGGGGGGAGAAATATTTTTTCTTCTCCACAGCAAAGCTTTTCTGTACGTTAGGGCTAATTCTTCTTTCCATTATGTAATTATGGTCCAGCCTTGAAAATAAACCTTACAGAGGATTTTATATTTTAGTTATTCAAAGTAATTATTGCACCTATCTATGTAAAACAGTTTAGTGGCGTGAAATGGTTAAGTCTTAAAGAAAAACAAAAGTCATATTATGAATGGCTTTGAATGTGGTACAAGTTTCAACCCTTTTCCTGAAAAATATGGATTCGCTGAATAATAACCATCAGACAGGTGCAAGAAACAAAGTTTAGATGGTGTATATTTTTAAAGAGTGATTATAAGAATAACATTTTAATAAAACTGCTATTAAAATATTTTATACTCAATGTTAAATGACCATGTAAAAGAGAAAAAAGAAAGAAAATCCTCTATTTATAAGTGTATTAGTAAAATATCTAGACCCATCAACACTATGTATGTTAGATTGTTATCATTTCAGACAAAACAAAATGGCATAGTGTGGTACCCTCTGTGTGGACAGAGAGTAAAAACAAATTGAAACATCTTGCTTAATAAATATAAAATGAAAATATGTAAAATGATAGTACAAGATAAAACTGCGCTATCAACCCTTTATTCAATGACATCAAGCTTCAGAAATTTGGCAAGGATCCATTACCATTTCATAGAAATATGGGTTATGTACGGCAGAATGTAACCGGTGCAACAACCCTGGAAAATCTATCAAAATTTAAACTTGTTTAACAAGTGAAGCACCATCTGTGTCAAACCTATGTGTCATTAACTGGATGCTATAATAAATTACAGTTAAACAGTTTTATTCAACGTGATTTGCTAGAAATGAGTCCAACTGGGGAAGGCGAAAGATGCCACAGGATTGATTTTGGAAGTCGCGCTCAGTGCTGATGTGCACATAAAACTTCCTCCAACCCCCAGACAATGGAGAGGCTGATGTGAAGAAAAGAAAACAAGGACCCAGTCAATCCTATTAATCTACGTAGGCAAACAGGAACATAACTGTGGAAAATTACATCTTGTGTTTTCTTTTCCAAATCAATTTCACATATAGAACTATATTCTAGTATTTGCAGGACAATGACAACAGTCTCACACATTTAAGTTTGCCCACCAGTGAAATCTTTATCATTTCTGAATATTAACCTGGCCAAGCATAGATTCTAACTCAGTCGTGTCATAATTCTTGTCTTAATTGTAACTTCTGGTCCTCAGTACAAATTTCCAAACTGATGTGTTAGATGAGGATTTACTTTAGTCTTATAGCATCAAGACAGGATTCTGTACTCTGAGTGGAACTTTCCAGTCAAGGGGAGGGCTTTGGGCTTCACCAGGCTGGCAGGACAGTGAGAGAATTACAGCCATGAGGGCAGCCTAGATGGTGCCAGAAAAGTGTGTAGCTGTGCACAATAGAGAAATTTAAATAAAAACAATAAACTTTTATGCCATAAAGACAGATAGGTTTGAATCATTTGTGGATCATAATTTGAGATCAATGTGCTTAGTGAAGTGAGTCAGACTTAAATTTAATATCACATGATTGCTCTAATATGAGAAATCCAGAGTAATAATGATCAAGAGCCAAATGGGCAGGAAATTGAGAATCGCAGGGGGAGGGAAGAGGAATGGGACAGAAGGGCAAGAGGGGGCGGGGAAGGGAGTGTGAAGCCGTTGCGTTTCACACAAACACAAAATTTCTGAGTTTAATGTAACCAACGTGTGCCATGAATACATACTAGTAAAAACAAGGGAAAGCAAACAACAGCAATTGTTTTCTTCTCTTTTGGTCTCTATGAGCCAAAAGTCCAGGAAGGGCTTGGCTGGGCGCTCCGAAATGGGACTAGTTCATGCGATTGTCGTCAGATGGCCTAACACTGTGTGTCTGTGTATCTCAGTGTGTATGTTGCCCTTGCGTGTATCAGATAACTTCACCTACAATCGTTCTCTATTCTTGAGTGTTTCTGGGGCAGAGTGAGAGACCATGAGTGAGAAGTGTTTTTATATTACAGGAAACCAAGTGTCGATAGGAACGGTGCTCTCTGAAGCCCTTTCTGCCTGACTATGTCATGCTGATGCATCTGCTTCACAGCGAGTCTCACAGATTGTGGGCAGGAAACTTACAGAGAATCATCTCCTTCTAGAAAGCTTCTTTGAAACTGCTTAACTCTATTAATTTCATATATCTTTTTTCAAAATATCTGATATGTAGGATCTCTCAGTGCTGCCATTAATAGAAGAGCGATAAGCAGAAGGAACTACATCTCATAGTTGAACACAAAATTAGAATACAATGTATCACAAATGATACCCTTCATTGCTATGGTTGTTGCTACTGTCAATATTATTTTATCAGCATATCATTCTCATCTGTCTCTTTGCCAGCATGGTAGTTTTCAAGATGTTGAAAGTATCTTATTAAAACACCTCTACCCTCAGAAAAAATTGGGTAAGGAAGGACTGGGGCCTCCTCTCCACCTGACTCTATCAGAACTCCAGGAGACAGAATCATGACATTGATCCCACACAGACAGGAAAAGAATAACCCCACTAAAGGGGCAAGTTACAATAACAACACTTGACTTACCTAAAAGTGACATTTTGACCCTAGACAAAATAGAAAAAAAACCTGCCTCTGCAAAAGGAATTATTGCAGAGTATAAAAATTTGTGCACAAGATAAAAGGAAGGTCACCTCAAACAGGAGAATTTTAAGTTACGTGTGTTGTAATATGTTTTGTCTCTTAATATAATTTGTTCAAGGTTACAGAAGACTGTTTTTATCTTCGTAATCTCAGCCTCTAATGCAACTGGAATAGGCTAGGTACTTACGAAAACTCTGCTGATTTGATTGCAATTAAAATAAATTCAAACTTTGCTGATAGAAACAAATTATAAGCTAGCATTAAAAAGAAGAAACAGGAATTATTAACAGCAAACATTTAGTGCATGGACTTTTAATCTTGGGGAAAGTAGGTCTTCATAGATGTTAAGCACTAGAAGACCCTGCACTAATTTTGTTACAACACAGAACAATAATTCTAAGTCACACAGAAAAGTCATTATTACAATCAAAACTCTAAAAACAGAGCATATGAAATATGTTTAAATCTAATTTATTGTTTGTTTGTTTGTTTTTAAAGACATAGTAGCCAAAAATAAAAAGATTTATTTTCTAAGAAAACATGTTTTAACAATTGAAAATATAATTTATGAATATTTTTTTCTGAAATCCTATTAAGTTTAGTCATCTGGAAATAAATGCCAATAAAGCTGAGGCTTTTTGGAAAACTCTTGTTTAAAAGAAACTTTATTACAATTGTGTTCAAGTAAAATAGACTGGGTGTCCCAAAATTTGAATGTTGAAATCCAAACTCTTACTACCATACTACTATAAGGTAGGCCTTTGGGGGAAGCAATTACATCACAAAGGTGAAACCCTCATGAGCAGTAGTAGTCCCTTAAGAAAAGAACTCCAGAGAGCTCGCTTACTCTTTCCAGGACTGGAAGATAAAAGTTCTCAGTCTGCAGCCTACCAGAGTCTCTACCATGATGGCATCATTGTTTCAAAATTCCAGCAACCAGAACTGTGAGAAATAGTTTTGTTGATTATAAGCTACCAACTCCTTGCTGCTTAGCTGTACCAGTCTAAACCAAGAAAAAAGGTATTTATAAATCAACTACCTTAATAAGCAATATGCCATGGTTTATTCCTCATAAACCACAATTTTGATAAGAACATTTGTACAGGAAAGAAAATCCTCCTTCAATATGATCACATTTTGGAAATAAACAGGATGTCTGTGATATAAGGAGTCAAACTGCAAAGTTAAGTTGTGCTTTTAAAAGACAAGAACATAATATTGATCTTCCTTTGTACATGAAGTACATAGGATATATCACACTCAAACTATCTGAAACTGGTTTTAAGTTTTGGCTCATTGATCAAAAGTATCTAAATCAACTAGAATTTAATGGCGATATACACCAAAAGGGGGAGGAGGATCCAGGAGTCTTCCCAAGGTCATTGTTACAATTTGGCTTTATTTCTACACTCTTATAGCAAGTGTTCCCTTGATGCCATTGTGTGACAAGTGCTGTCTGGTCATGCTTCTAAAACAGTCAATAAAGAGCACATAGCCAGTGACCACAAAAACAAAGTGGAATGCTTGCTGTCCCAATGATGCCACTTTTACAAATCTACTAAAGTGGAAAGTGCATCAGACAACCGAACAGAGGACTCGAGAAAGTCTTGACAAGTTTTCAATGACTTGATGTGTGATCCAAGTAGAAGAAAAATCAATCCTTGGGACAACACCCTCGTTAGCTTCTCAGGTCTCCCAAATTCATCAATGTTGTTTTCTCTTCCTACATAGCCCGTGCCTTGTTTCTGTCTGACAAAAAAAAAAAAAAAAAAAAAAAAAAAAAGACTAATCTTTCAAGGTTCAAGTCAGTTTTCAATTGATAGTTTTTCCCTGAGTCTCTCCCTGAAATTCTCTTAACCAGAATTAATAGCATTGCAATAGGCATCCACACGGGCCTTTCTGTTCAAGAAAACATTGCAGTTATTGTTCATTAGATTGTGCTCCATATGAGTTCATGGAAAATCAAAACAGTATCTTACTCATTTTTGTTTCGTCTCTCTCAGGACTATTCCAGTTTACAAAAGTTTCACAATAATATTGAATAAATTTATGACAATGTATCCCATGCCAGGAAGATATGAGATCTACTCAACCAAGGGAATGCAAACATCTTTCCCATGTTAGCCAACTTTTCCTTGTTGTGAACAAGAAGGTTAATACCCACAACTTAAAGGAGAAAGAGTTGTAGAGATTTTGAGTCATGATTGGCTGCCTCCAAGGTAGGAAGTTCATGGTGGAAGGGGATGGGGGACCAAAGCTGCCCGCTTTCTGATGACTGGGAAGCAGAATACTGAAGAAAGACTCATATTAGAGAAACTATGTGATATTTTACCTTCTGCACCTGACTCAATTCACTGAGCATGCCAGTCTCAAGCTGCATTCATTTACCCACATCAGCCTCCAACCCATATGTTTTTATGGGTGAGTAGTACTCCGTTGTGTACAAATGCTACAATCTATGCATCTATTGGGCCCATCATCCTTGGATATGTGTTTGTGTTCCACATTTTAGCTGTTGTTAGTCATACTGCTATGAGCATGGGTAAACATTTATCTCTATTATATGATGCTTTTAACCCTTTGGAAAAATTCCCAGAAGAGGTATTGATGGATCAAAAAGAATATTTATTTCCAATCTTTTGGGAAACTTCCATACTGCTTTCCATAGTGGTTATACCAGTTGACATTCTCATTGGTAGTGTGAGAGGGTTCCCTTTTCCCCGCAGCATCACCAGCACTGATGGCTGTTTGATTTCTTGACATACATCATTCTTTCTGGGGTTAGATAGTATCTTAGTGATGTTCTGATTTGCATTTCTCTAATGGCTGAGACTTTTGAACATGTTTTCATATATTTACAACCATCTTCATCTGAGAATTGGTTATTTATTTCTTTTGCCCATTTTTCAATTGGGTCTTTGATTTCGAGGGGTTTTTCTTTAGTTCCTTGTATATTCTATCCCAGGTACAGATGGTGAATATTTTTCCCATTCTATTGGTTCTTTATTTGTGCTGTTGATAATTTCCTTACTGTAAAGGAACTTTTTAATTTGACATAGTCCCATTTGTTAATTCTGGAGGCTATTTCTTTTGCTTTTGATGTCATGTTAAGAAAGTTCTTGCCTTCATCTATTTCTTTTGGATTTTTGTCTAACTTATCTTCGAGAAGGTTCAGTATTTCAGTCTTAATATCTGTGTCTTTGATCTACTTTGATTTGATTTTGGTGCGTGGTGACAGGTATATGACTAGATTGATTTATTCTACATCATTTATTTATTTACTTATTTGTTATTTATTCTACATTATTTAATCTACATTACCCTAATTTTCCCAGCACTGTTTGTTGAAGAGGTTATTTCTTTTCTAGTGTATGCTTTTAGCTCCTTTTTCAAAGATCGGGCAGCTGAGGGTATTTGAGTTTGTCTGCATCCTCAATTCTGTTCCATCAGTGAAATTGTCTGCTTCTGTGCAAGTACCACATAGATTTAATAATTGTTACTTTTTAGTATAATTTGATGTCTGGAATCATAATGCCTCCTGCCTTTGTCTTGTTACTGGGGACTGTTTTGTCTAATCTTGATCTCCTTTTATATAAATTTAAGCATTTTTTTCAAATTCTGTGAAAAAGTTGTTGGCATTTTGGTAGGAATTGCAATAAATCTGTATATATGTTTAGGCAGTATAGTCACTTTGACTATATTAATTTTTGCCTTTCCAGAAACAGGAGATGTATTTCCATTTTCTGATGTTTTCTTCAATTTCTTTCTTTACTGTGGTAGAATTTTGTTTGTGAAGATCCTTCACTTCCTTATTTAGGCTTACTCTTAGGTATTTAATTATTTGATGGGCTATAGAGAATGGGATTGTTCTTTTGAGCTCTTTCTCAGTAATTTTGTTGTTAGTGTAGAAGAATGCTATTGATTTTTTTTTATTATAGACTTTGTAGCCTGCAATTTGGCTGAATTTGTTTATTATTTCTAAGTGTTCCTTAGAGGAAATTTCTGGGTTCCTCTATGTTGATAAGCATGTCATCTGCAAATAAAGATAGTTGACTTCCTCTTTTCCAGTACATATTTCTTTTATTTCACTTTCTTGCATGATTGCTATGGAAGGGTTCCCAGGACTATGTTGCACAGGACTGGTGAAAGCTGACAGCCTTGGAATAAAAGGGCCTCACCTCAAACTGATAGAAGCCATATATACAAAGCCTATAACCAATATAGTAAATGAGGAGAAATTGAAAGCATTCTGCTTTAAATCGGGAAATAAGGCTATTTCGACTACGGAGTGCTCATGAAAACAGAGAACTTCAAAAAACCTCAATGCGTTTTGGTCATCAACCTGAAGCCAGGGAGGAGTGGCCAGGCACTATTTGAGCCTGAGAAATAAAAGTAGCCATAAAAATTATGGCAGGACTAAGTCCATAGAGCAAAAATCTAATTGAGAAGAAAACATCTGACTCATGTCCCACTAAACCCTATTTTCTTGAAAAGTTTAGCAAAACAAATAATTGCCACAATAGTAGCTAATTACTTCTCAAGTTATTTCTCAAATTCTCATTTTTCACTTGTTTTTTAAGTGATTAGGCCAGGTAATTTACTTCTCAAAAATCTCATTTTCTCTCTTACAATGTCAATTTTCTTAGATAATATGTTTATGGGTGAATTAGCATATATGAATATTCATGATTCAAGCAAACAGTAGGAATGCACTAAATGTTGGTTGAATCTGAGAAAGTTGGCAAGGACATCAATCTTTTTTAACATCACTAACTATATAAAGATCTTTCTAATAAATAAGTCAGACACCTAGACAAGAATTTAAGAAGCTTCTAGAAACTTTGAAAGAAGCCCCTCCCATTTTTATTCTGGAAAAAATAAGCATCTCATCTCAATGTCAAGAGACACTGTCAGAGAACAAATGATAGAACCGAAAGAATCTGAAAGACGATTTTGGTCCCAGTTAGCTAATACTAATAAATTCCTTAAGTGTGATATAATTTTAAAATTGTACTGTAAGTTTCACAGTTGTTTGGAACGAACTGTGCTCACCACTTGATGAGAATCCCCAGCCATGTTCTTTCTTTCTCTTTTGCCACTGGAAATCGTCCAAAAGCACAGCAGTTCTCCTTTCTGCCTCAGCAGATGCTGTCCAGCAAACGGAATTGAATCTTTCTGTGACGAGTAAGTACCTTGCATTGCCGTGGGGGATCAGTCGGATTTTCTAGGGTCGTAGTACAATGTTGTAGGTGTAAATATATAAAATGAAAAAGACTGGTCTGTGTCTGTTTGACGCTAGGATATACATTGAAAGTCATTCTTTTGGGAAAAATATTTATTTTACAGTTTATTTATGCGAACTTTTACTTAACTAAAATTAAGCACAAGAGAAACACAATCCTAGCTAATAGAGGTCCTATTGGATTTCCATTAATAAGGTAATAATACATATTTTTGGAGTAGTATGTAGAATATAGAAATGTGAGAAATGGTCTTCCAATGGCACCCCTGGGTTTTTTATCACAGGTGGATATTTTATGTAAATATTTTCTAATATCTGTTAGAAGTGGAAACACCCAGAGAATTGCTGCAGAGATTTGGTGTGCATCTTTCTCAAAAGTATTGACAAACGCTTGTGTCTCTCACAAGGTGCAGGCATCGCTTTCTTTTCTGAAAGCTCTTTGATTCATAATCTGAAACTGCTGAGCTCGGCTTCATTTATCTTGGCCTATTGTCTAAGTGTGACCTGATAGTTGGGAAGCCCTTGATCTTTAATGATCACTCTAATGCCTTCATATGCCTCTCACAGTTCCTCTGAGACACGTGGCAGGCCAGAGAGCATTAAATACAAGCAGCGGGGCTATTTTAATAGAATTGCTTTGCTACAGTGGTTTTGTAATGTGAGCACATTTTTACTTTAAAAATGAGACCATTCAGTAGGGTTGCATTTGATTCACAATGAATGCAGCACACGATGTCTTTATAATAGGGAATGATCAGGTACAGGAGTTGTAAGTAGTAAGAGTCTAGGCAGCCTGTGATACAGTGGTCAACAACTATGATCCATCAATCTATCTGTCATCTACCTACCTGTCTATCTATTTATTTATCTATCTATAAATCTGCTTCCCAGAAAAAAAGTCTAGATGAGCAGATTTACAAACTTGCTTAATTAACTTTAAGCCTCCTCTCTATATTACGCTCTCAAGAACCATTCCCTTTTCTGGTTGGTGGCTGTACACTGGACTAAATCATTCACTTGATTAAGAGGCATTCTCTGGCTCTGAAAGTATTACTGCAGTAGCATCTAACTTGCCCGAACACAACTTACTCAAACACAACTGAGTCCTGCTCTCATCCACCAAAGTCCCCTACACGCAAGGTAATAGTGATAGTTCTGTCTCATTTGCTGGCTTCATAAAGGGTGTCTCCCTACTGTGCTTAGAATTCTAGTGAGTGAATGTGATTCTGTTTTCTACTTCCACTTTACTAGCTCCACATAATGAGAACACATTTAACTCTGATTCCTGGAATAAGGGCTATTTCATTGGGAACTTGATTTCTCCCAAGGTAGACCTGGCCTAAATTTCTCCCCAGTAGACTCAAAGTGAGCTTACACAAGAGGCAGATTAGGTCTGCACTTACATACCCTCCTTCACAGACAATAGGCATTGGGATGACATCCCAATTAGAGAGGTGGAAATCTGTCCCACTTTTCAATCAATTCTTTATTACCTGATGCATTAGCATACCCAAGTGAGTTGGAAAGATCTGTTACGTCATACATCAGTCCTAAATCCCCTCCCTCCCCTCAAAAGATGGTGTCATGATGAATGACCACCCATATTCCCAAAACCATCAAACGTAATTAGAAGCTCTTCTGTGCTGCCGAAATTCTTGATCTGCCTCCTATCCTCCACTGTATAAAACAGACACAGTGGGAAAGAGTGGCATTCACTACAGCTTTTAGGTCTCTACGTATTTGAAGAGAACAGCATTGTCAACATTTATATGAATAAACATCTTATGTTCATCTACAGTAGGTTACCAATAAAAGCAGTAGAAATACATGTAGAAGCGAAAATAGAGGTAATCAGAGAAAGAAAAGACATCATCCTTTAAGCAGGTGTTACTCTTCTAGAGCTCAACTTGGCAAAGATCTCTGCAAGCTTCTTCCTAGGAACACTGAAAACTCTGGATAATAAAAAGGCATAAATATCCTATGATAAAAATCCAAGGCAAACTTGACCTAGAAAGAGTGGTCCAGCCAAGATCATCAGCTCACCAAAACCTGTGGCAACATTAGACTTACTCCATTCAAGTTGCTGTAGCAAAATGTCATAGACTGGATGGCTTAAAAACATCAGGAATATAATTATCTAATAAACACTAAGAAATATTTTGTTACAAATATAAGGACAATCATTTTATTAGCTGAAATGATTTTGAGGAAGAATAGAAAATTCCAATAAGTGGCTTATTAGCAGGTTTGTTTTCTGGGCTTTTACTGAAGCCAGCACGACCTTACTGAGCTGGATTAAGTGATATTGAGGTCACTTTCTGATGACTCTACAGTGTGAAAACTTCCAGCTTTAAAGGCTTCAAGTGCAAGAACATGGAACCAGCTGATTTGATGACTGGTTGACAGATGGTTGTTTCTCATCCAATCTTCATAGAAGGGCCTACAAGTGAAATAGACCTTTATATATATTTTCTATATAGATATTAATCTCACATAGGCCTTGCTTTCATGACTGAATCACCTTCCAAAAGCTCCATTCCTCATGACACTAACTTGAATATCAGAATATCATGCTATGCATTTTGTAAAAGACAAACATCCCATGGAATCTGAAATGCTGGGGTGGCACCTACCAATTTGTGTTTAACAAGCTCCCAAGGCGAGTCTGAAGCCCTAAAGTTACAGAACAGCTCCCTTTGCAAAATTGTTTTGCACCATTATGTAGCAAAACTGCTCTTCTAGCTCTAGGGGAAATTCTGGAGTTCCTTAACTCCTTAAGTGCACCTAAAGGAGGAATGAAGGAGCTAACCCCTCACAGGTGACTTGTTGATAGCTGTTGCCTTAAAGGGGCTGGGATGGGCATAGGAAGTTAAGTTCAAACTCTTTTGAAAAACCTCAACTTATGCATTACAGCTGCATTCTTTTGCTACCCAGTTTAAAAGAAACTCAATACATCATTTTATTTATGCTAACTCTAATCATATAGCATTTCTTCCAGTATAGAAAGTTAGAGAAATGGTGATTCAGGTGAGGAAAAGAAAAGCTTGCTGCCCTTTGACACATTTTTATTAAGAATTTCACCCTGTACAGCAACATAGAAATGACTTCAATGTCCTTTAATCCAGCTCAGCGTTCTCTCCAGTAAGAATATGCTGGATTTAGCCAAAGCCCACAGAGCAGCAATACTGAGAATTCACTGAGGGAAGTGAAACTCGCCACATAAATAAAGATTAGAGGCACGTTTCAAAAGTTACTTAGTAAATTGTCCTTAAAGACTAACATCATGGTTCACTCCTATAATCTTAGCTACTCTTGAGGCTGTGGGAAGAGGATCAGAAATCTGAGCCTTGCCTGGATGACTAGTGAGACCCTATCTCAAAAAATGAAAAAAAGAAATTAGTTAGAATATAGATGAGTGATCAATACCCCTGGGTTCATAAAAAGAAAGAAGAAAAAACAAAGAAGAAAGCAGGAGGGAAGAAAAAAACAGAGAGTTAAAAGAAGAAAGAAAAATAGATCAAGATATCTGGCTTGTTGGATCCACACTATCATAGAATTCTGTAGAATTTTTTCTCCATCCATTAGTATGAAAGTTACTATGTACTACAGAAGACTAAAAGTACATACTACTTTATTGAACAGATTTAAAATGAGCCTCTAGAGAGCACCGAAGGAACCTGAGCTATTCAATGTTAGGAAAAGAATGAAATGGGCATTGGTGCTATTACATTCACAATAGTGATTGTGGAGAAAAGTACTTCCTTACCGTCAAATAACAAGCATTGCAGACTAGGCACCAGGTCCTTTATAGCACCCTGCTCTGGTCTTTGCGCTGCACCGATTCTTGGCTGTGTACAGGAAGGCAGAGCCCATTCCCACTTCAGAACATGCTCTGTATTTCTGGAGTCACATGATTCTCTATTCAAACTGCCCTAACTTGTTACTAAGGACAGCTGCAGGCACCTATCTCATATCCATCCTCATGTTTTATGACAATATGTTATGTTTTTGTTTAGCAAAAATGTTAGCAAATATCAAGCATTTGGGTGGGTGCTAAGCATGCAGGTTGAGGTGTCTTCATACATAAAGCCGAGGCCCAACATCAGTCAGGGCTGAGCCAATGTGGAAAAAGATGTTGGGTTCCAGCACTTGATTTAAAAAACTCCAGAGATTTTATATTTGAATCTGTCCTTCAAAATGTTATGATAGTTTATTTAGCAAAGTAGAGGCATTAAATGTACTTTATTTAACATTTTAGCCTAATTTATAGATTTTGAATATTTAGAGACGTGAGATGAATTTATTTCTGTGTTTTTACCTTACCTTCTATTTTTCTCCTCCAAAGTTAGAAGCAGTAGGAAGAATCTCTACTTTCTGCTTCTGGTTGTATGAGTGAGGGTCACTTATTTTCCTCACCTGTTTTTCTGAAGCAATCAGTAAATGAAAATGAAAAACAAAATGCTGCCTTTAAAGAAAATGTATAAGCTTTGAAATCTCCTGGAATGTTCTCTTTCTGTGTCCTGGGTGACAATGTCTTTCCTCCAACCTACTTTGAGATCACTTTCATTCCTTTCAGTCAGAGATATTTTTTAATCATGAATCTGAGTCAATCAGCTTTCCATTGCTGTGACAAAATACCTGATGGAAACACCTTCGAAGAAAAAAATATTTATTAATACTCTCTGTTTTTAGAGAATCCAGCCCAGGTTCTGCCACTCCAAAGCAGAAGCATTATGGCAGAAGAGCGTGGTGGGGAAAAAAAAAAATTCTGAAGTTGTGGCTGAGAAGCAGAGCGTCGAGGCAGAGACACACTTCCTGAAGTCGTGCTCCTGGCGCTCAACTCCTGGGCACACCTCTAAGAGCATGGTCAGCTCTGGAAATCGGTGGGTCAGCCCGTTGATTAGCATAATCCTCCATGATCCACTCGATTCTCCCGGAGTCCATTAAAAAACCGACACTGACAAGATAATTGACATATCATCCAAGACCATCAACCCTTCGCTCTAATTTTACACTAAAATTGAGAGAAGAACTTGCCAATGCAGAGACAAGAGACAGGAAGGAAGGGGCACACTCAGCACGAGGCTCCTTCACTGCTCTTTCTGGGAACCAGAGTTTCAGGACACCTGTGGAAATACTAGTGCTGGGCCACAGACACGTTCGCTGAGCCAGTTTTCCATGGGATAAAGCATTGAAGAGAGTTTGACCCACACAATGTCTACTAAGGCAGGAGGTGCCTCAGACACTGAAGGAGGCCAGGGAGACCCTGAGGTTTCTGCTCAAGCACACAGAAAGGAATTCCCAACATCATCAAATGCTGTTAAAGGTGGAATACCCGAATAAAAAATGGAATTCAAAATAATGGAAACAAGCCACAAAGTTATCTTGTACATACTATGCCAGATATGCACAATTAAGAGCACGGGAGAAAGCAAGCTCCCTCCCATCTCTGTCAGTGGTCCCACATACGAGTTCATATTCTAGAAGGTGTTTCCCAAGAATGGAACCAAGGCGGCTTTCCCAGCCCCTAAGTCAGCCGAATTTCTGCTCTGTTTTCCTGTAGGTCCATACAACTCTCTGCAATTTGCCGTTGCTCACATTGGGATGGTTTCTTCCGTGTCTCTTCTTTTCTCTCTCCTGGACACTTGGTATAGTCATGCCTTGTTCAGTTCGTCTCCGCGTTCCTTATCCCCATGGCAACCCACAGAAGTGCTCAGCACACACAGTTTGAAATGTTTGATATAAAATTAACCATTAGGCTTGTTGGTGCTTTTATGGTTTTGATAAAAGTTATCCCTCTACCTTCCCCCTTCTTTCTCAAAAGGGAAATGTGGCAGCCCTGGGTCTGACTATAACTGGGATGTGTGAGATGGAAACTAAACATGACCGTGGGGGGAACACAAACAAATTTATGCTGCTAAGTACTACTCATTTGTTCTCTTTTATACTCTTAATTCTTTCCTTGGCCTCCTTCATTTACCTTCCCATATTTCACAGGTATTTTCATTTCTCAAAAGATGTGCTCAGATATTGGTGAAATAGATATGGTAAAATTGGATTTCAAAGCAAATTTTTAAACACTGGAGTAGAGCAAGTAGGAGTGTACCAAGTAAGGGTGGGAACCAAAGCGAATGATAACTGTGTCGCGGTCATCCAATTTCTTGACTGGGCAGGCCAGGGAGAAAGGTACTCTAACCTTCCCCCAAAGAAGAATGAATTATCTCTTAAATTGACAACCTCATTAAATTTCAGAACCAGTGTGGTTCTCCCTTGGGTTTTTTTTTTTCTTTTTCCAATAATTATATAAAGACAAAAGCAATGTGAGAATAATATGATTTTTTGCCTAGGGCTCAATGAATTTAGAAAGCATACAACAGCAGAACTGAGTGTTTTCCACGACTACTTCTTGGTACTTGGGCTACACATTCTTCATGCTGTTTAGCATGCGTCCCACATAGCACATCATGTCAGGATCAGGGAGCCAGAGCTTTGAGTCCTGCATTTTCTGTTGCGAGTACAGAGGGCTCACGGAATGGCAATTGCAAGGCCTGCATTTAACCTGCTTTGCGGGACTCTGATGCATCAAGAAGGCACGGGATTTCAATAAGCTCTGGGAGGTGATGCTACATTAATATTTTTCAGCTGAATAAGAAATATAATTCCAGATAGGGAATTTCATAGTATCGCCATTTAAAATGGTTGCTTTACCAACAGCCTTCTAAAAACAGCCTTCAATCAGTTCACACTATTAACCTCTCTTCAGGGTTAAATCCTGCAGACATGCATTTTAAGCATATCAAATGTGTCTGCCCATATGTGATAGGCCCGTTACGTGATAAAGATCTTGAGGAGGTACAAATTCACTTGTCAGAGACTGAAAAGCCATTGACACAAAGAATGATCATATTCTATTGCTACTTAATGAATTCTAGCATTTACAGTTTGTTAAGAGCAACTATAGGAAACAGGTGGGCTGAGATGTTCTGAACTCTGACAACTCTGAACTCTGGTGCCAGCCAGATTGTGTGTTGACTTGTTATACCTTCCTATTGACTAAATTGTGCCTCTCAGAAATTTGTAAAGTGAAGTTCTAAACCACAGTACTTAGAAAATAAAGTCGTTAGAGTTAACAAAATTTATATGGTGTTGTGTAGGTCTGATTCTAGTTCAATAGGACTCTTGTCCTTCTAAAAACGGGAAGAGAAGCTGAAAGCATTGTACAGTGGTTAGAACACTTGTCTAGCAAGATCAAGACCCTGGGTTCGATCCCCCCAGCACCACATATGCTGGGTGTGTTGGTGCACACCTATATTCCCAGTACTTAGGAGGCTGAGGCAGGTTATACTGTGAGTTCAAGGGTAGCCTGAGCTACCTAGCAAGACCTGGTCCAGCCTGGATGACAGAGCATGACTTTGTCTCAAAAACCAACCAACCAACAAACAACCACAAGAAAAATGACAGAAGAAATACATTAAAAGCGTGCATCCACAGAGAAAGCAGCAGGTGGGGTCACAGACAGAAGACAGTGATATGCATACCGAACAGAAGAGCTTCGAGAGAAATCAAATCTGCTAAACCCTTCAACTTGGACTCCAGCCTGTGAACTCTGAGAACAAAACTTCCATCGTTGAAGCCCCCGGTCTCTGGTGTTTTATCAGCAGCCAGAGCAGACGGCTCCGTGCTCACGTCTCTGCCATCCGCTCCTCTGGTTGCTCCTCTCTCTGTTCCTGCTTGCCTGGTCCACTTTCTTCTTTCAACGCTGCCTCTTGCCACCCTGCCCTCCCCTGAAACCGGCAGCCTCCGCCCACACCAACTTCCCTCGCTTATTGCCTCCTGAGTCTGCGAAGTCCGATCATAGGTGAAGATCCAATTCTAAGTGGACCTTAGAGATGACTTGATTGATCTCAGACTTCTTGTCCTGGTGAGAACCGAGAGTTAATGACCTCATATGATCATACATACGACTGGGATGAATGTCTGCCCATATGCATCTGGGAGTTTCCAAGTAAGAACAGCTAATGGTGATTACATTAGTTCTGTTTGCACTAGGATGTTTCAGAGCTTTATGTCTCAGTATGTGCTTATAATCACTCCCCAAGATAAAAATTCGATATATAGGAAAACCAAGCAGCTAGGAAGTTATGTGACTGCCCAGCAAACTCTGTATCTGGAAAGGTCTCACTCTGGAACCTAACTCTGGATTTTACCTTTTGGGAGAAGATATTTATGATATAGAGAAATGGAGATAGAATTTGGAATCTGAAAGTTTAATTTTGACCATAGCTCTGATTCATATTCTTTGTCTAAGCTATAGAAAAACAATTTAATTGGCTCGTCTTTATCAAGGAAATTCTACCTATGTGATACATTCACCAGTATTTTATTTGAAATAACATGTGAGAAACAATTTGTGAAAAGTCAGGTAAAACATGGTGAAAATGTGAGTGGTTATTTTAAATGCTATGCACAAATTAAAGAAGTATGCCAGAGAGCAGATCTTGAGGCTTTGTTCTTTCCTAAACTTTATTATTCTTTATTTTCTGAATGGAATTTGTAGATGATGAGTTTTTAAAGAACAGTGGCTATAGGAAGACTGAGGAAGGAGGATTGCCAGGAGTTGGAGGCCAGCCTGGGCTACATAGAGAGTTCGGAACTGTCCAGGACTACATGTGAGACATTGCCTCATGAAAAAAAGAGAGAGAGAAAGAAAGAAAGAAAGAAAGAAAGAAAGAAAGAAAGAAAGAAAGAGAGAGAGAAGTAAAGAAAGAAAGAGAGAGAGAGAGAGAGAAGGAAACAAACAAGCAAACATCGGTTGCATTGTAATTATGTTTCTATGCCTATATCAAGCCTAACACTCTTTCTGAAGTAAAGCAGTGCTTTATTTACCCACAGTTTTGGGTAGAATGACATACAAAATTTAACCTACCACAGCATTGTGAATATAAATAACATATTTTAGTGCAATCTGGAAAATATAAGAAATATTATAAATATTATTTGAATTTTGAAGGATGACCACAAGGCAACTAAAACAGGTTAATAATCACTTTGGAATAATCATGAACATTAAGAAGAAACAAGAAATGAAAAACTACTCTGCAAGACAAATATCTTTAATATTATTTTATTAATATTTTGAGTGAGAAGTTACTGATGCTATTTTTGACTCCTAGAAGTATGACTCTGTTTGTCACTCTTTAGAATCCCAAGAAAATACATGTGAATACTTTGAGAGAATATTGAACAGAGTGTAGCAATGGTCCAGAACCAACTGTCTTGCATGTAAGCCTACAGCTAATTCTGTAAAATCAAGACTGTTTTCAACTAATGTGTATGATATTTAAGAAAACTTCCATCAGAGTACTGATCACCTTGTGCTGTGGTCCGAGCTATAGAGTTCAAATTAAGTCTTCAAGCAACAGCTTTAATTTGCTAGTGATTATTGCTTCAGGAATCAGAAAGAGCAGAGCTACAAGGTTGTTCTTAGATCGATATTGTGTCATGCAGGACCTGTGGGGCAGGAGCGTCAAGGTAGGTTCTTGAATTACACTTATATGTCTTATACTTCATGTTCACGGCCTGTGTCTCCACGTGATGCCAAGTTCTCACTTTTATGTTGCTTGGACATCTCCCAGCATGGTGATTCCTGGTTTGTTTCACTGTGGGTGGAGCAGCAGACATCAAAGAGATACAAAGCAGAAGCCCCCAGGTCAGGGAAAGGCTTCTCTAGAAGTGGCACCACATCACATCTAGTGAAAATACAGACTACCCTTGACCAGGGGATTAAGAATTAGATCAACCACACGATAGGGACATAGAAAGACCACATGTCGGAAGAGTGTTGAAGCCATCTTTGAAAATACAATCTGTCACAACTATCACAACAGTTTCATTGAAAAAGACAGATCAACTGTGTTCTTTGACATTGTCAGTGTCTTTTGAAGCATGTGGTTATTAAACTGCTTCATAAATAGCTTGCTTTAGTTTAAAATCACAAATATCAATTAAAACATTAATATTTGGATGTAAATTTATTCATCAATAATAGTAATATTTCTCTCATATGATCATCATTGGAACAGTATCTGATGACAAAAATAAATAAAAAGCCCACCCCTGCCTGAGAGGCTCCCAGTCCAGTGGGAGCTCCGACCCATGGAAATGGGAGTATAGCACCATTTGTTAATAATAAAATAGTTAATAAAAGAAAAACTGTAAACAGATTCAAGTGTGAAAAATAGTCTTTTTTGTCCCGACAATCTAATGTCTGCCCCTATGCTTATTTCTAGATTTTTAGCAGTTGGAATCAGTACAGTTAAATTGAGCTTGTTTTAACCTCAACAAAGTGCCTTAAAGGTCACACCATAACAGGCCAGCACAAAAATTTCTACCAAATCACAAAAAGAAAGGAAAAGGTTTCCCTATCCCTAGCATGAAACATATGCCCAAGAGAAACGAGAACTCAGGTTTTACCTATTTCAGAGTAAACACTCAACATCATAGTGAAATACCCATAAAATTTTCAAATAATTGCCCATATAGCTTACATTTTAAAGGCAATTTTAGAGCAATTTTTTAAGCCACATATTCAGGAAAATCCCACTTGTTCCTGCGAACGGCAAGCGACCGGACCGTTCGTAGGGTGAGCAGAACAGCGAGGAGGCGAGTGATGGTCACGAGCGTCACTCTTGCTACTCGCGGATACACTATTACATCAAGGAAGACAATGGATCTAATTGCTCGTTGAGGCTCATTTATTGTAATTTTTCCTTTCTAACAAAACCATAAACTTCTTTTCCAGGCTGTGTAAACGCTGGTGTAGGGAAAGGGAATGTGGGAGCCGTAGCGTGCTGTGAGATCGATCGCTCAATGGAATTTTTTTCTTTTCCATTAAATATTTTGTGTAAATTTACATTAAAATGGCATCATAAAACATCATAATTTCTCTCATCCACAATGGAATTATTTATATAGCTTATTTTACATATGTTTAAAATTACATCTGATTTCAAGAAGGAGATACAGCTGCCTCCATCCCGTGCACGCCAAGGCTTGAGAATACTTCTCCTTTCTTCCGTCTCCAAAGAGAGTGACTGTCTCTGGACACTGTGTTCCTGTTTGCAATCACCAACATTTAACTTAGCTCTTGAAGATCACAGGCAACCTATTCATTTTGGAATCAATTTCAGTTGTAATGATAGAAAAGTCTTAATTTCAAGTTTTAAAAAATGAGCCTTTTAAAATTATAGTTGAGTAGTTACAAAGATACTACTCTAACTTTGTCATAAGGAGAATGATGTTTCTCCTGAAAACAAAAAGCATTCTCATTTGAAATCTCATCAGTGAGATGGTAAGACGTGGGACCCAATCTCTTTCTACTCCCACTCCAGACCTTACCCAGCTGGGATTCTGAGTTCTCCTCAGTCAATTCCCTTAAACAATGCTGATTTTACACTGCCTTATTTTCTATTTCTCAATGCACACATTTTCTGAAATCAAGTACTTTTTCCTGTGCCACAGTTTCTCTGCCTTTAGCAGTAGGAGTCGTCTTCAGGTCACTGCACAAGGAGAGGCTGGAGCAGGGTAAATCTTTAAAGGCAGCTTTTTCTTGTTTCTGTGGTACTCTCGCAAGTTGAAGTTGAAAATGAAATATATTCTCTCCATGATTCTTGTAATAACATGTGGGTTCTTTTTACCTTTGAAATAAAATAACTGCGTACCGTACAGTAGTCATTGTGTGTACTCTGAGATTCAATGCTGATGCTGGATATTATAAATTGAATCTCAAAATGAAATTAAAAGGCATTTAGAATTAGTGTATTTTGAACTAGTTTTGGCTTGGAACTGTGGGTCAGTGACAGACCCTCTGCTTAGCATGTGCAAGGCTCCTGCAGACTTTATTCTTTACACTAGAGTTCCTTGAAAAAACTTAAATACATAATACGAGGCTTATGTTTTTGTACAGTGTATTAAGTTAAATGCAATTATGTTTTGGAAAACAATTGATTTTAGATGTTTTTATATTCAAGTACAGAATATCAGTGGAAATGTTACATATATTTGCAAATTGTACATTGTTTCTTCATATCTGAACTCCCCAGCATATATACACCAATACAAATAAACTGATACTCGATTGCTGAATGTGTATACCTGAATTAATCTAGCCGCGATGTACATAGCAGTCAGTCCCTCCAGATCTCTGTCTGGTTGGAACAATGAGCTTGGGGACACGATCCCGAGCTAGATGTGCCTACAGAGCACAGTCGTATTCACGATGCATGTCGCCTTGGAGGAGCTGCTGGGAGGCCTGGTGGAGAAACCGGGAGAGACGAGGGAGCACGCGTGGGCTCTCAACGCCAAGGTTTCGGCCCCTTGGCATGATACCACTGACTGAAGTGGAACAAATGCCCCTTCAACAGCTGCACTGAGCAGTGGCTCTGCCCCGCTCTCTTTCTCCTCCATCAGCTTTTCTGGACTATTGACCACATGCTGGTCTCTCTTGCTTCTCTCTCTCTGGCACGAGGTACAGGAAATCAAGTCGGCAGACTCCCAACCACAGGCTTCTGTCCTCAGTCAGCTGCTGTCTCATTTCCAGTGTTTCAGTCTCAAGAAAGCAATTCTTCAGAAGCGTTCAGAGCACAGCACCCCGAAGACATTCCTTAGGGAACCCACAAAACATTATTCCAACCCATAGAAAAGCAGATAGGGTACATCTGAGCAGACAAGTACGTGCATGAGAGACTTTGGTCCTTTGTGAAGCAAGCCTGCTTGTGCATTTGCTCTTCGTGAGAGGCAGCAATGACATCTTCACTTCTTGCTGCACTTCTCTAGGCCCACCTGCTTTCTCGTGCGGCCTGAAGCCCTCCATCCCACATAATGTCCCATGTTGGTTTTCCAAACTTATCCTGGTGAGAATTGGGAACTCGGAAAATTTCAGGGGTCTGGTTGAACTCTTGCCTCTGAGAAAATACTCCACAATGTGGCTGTTTGACTTTCTTCTTTTCACACAGACAGATGAATTCATTAAAAAATGTCTGTATGCTTGTAATACTGTCATTTGCAATAACATTGATCAATCTAAGGGACATTATGCTAAATGAAATAAACCAAGCACAAAAGGACGAATCTGCATGATCTCACCTGGTAATCTAAAAGCATTTGAGCCACTGAAGCAGAGAGTGAAACACTAGAAGCCTGAGGAGAGAAGGACATGAGAATATGTTGATCAAAGAGCATAAGTGTTAAATAGGAGGCATAAATTCAAATCATCTATTGCACAGCAGAATGACCCAAATCAATACAAAATAGCTGAGAGTAATTTTAAGTGTCTCACCATAAAAATTGAAAGTTTATAAAGTGATAAATATGTAAATCTAGCTTGATTTAATCCATATCTGTACTCCACATTATACATCAAAATAACACTTTATAAACCTTAAAATTTATACAGTCTGATTCATAAGAAATATAAATTACTAATTGGTAGTAAATGGTATTAAAAGGATTGTCATATGGCAGGCCACACTTGGTGACACTTTAATGAAAATGAAAAGACTGCCTAAAGGTAAATTTAGTCTAGTTAGTATCAAAGAAAATGTTCAATTGGCAGTGAGTTAAATCACTCTCCTTCCTCATTCCTGTTGCTCTACAATGACTACGGAAATTACGAATTAGTTGTTTCCTTCTGAGACTTCTTAGTTCCTCTTTCTTTCTTTGTTTTATATTTTTTCTGCTTTTGTTGTTGTTGTGTGTTTGTTTATTTATTTTTGTTTTGGGTTTTTCGGTAAGTCACTGCCTACTGTGAGAGCAAATGTTTCAGAGATTTAAGATCTTCCAAGTGGACTTAAGAGTCTAGGAAACATCAAATAAGAGCAGAATCCTAATTCAACTTCTATGAAAGACATTTTCCCATGCAACCAAGAAAAAATGGTTCCGCAGTAAGGCACCATGGTAATGATACTGACATGGGATCCCAAGACCTCAGTTCAAATTCTGGACGCTACTTGTACATTGCATTATTCTGGCTCTATTTCTGAATTCTTCTACTACTCAACCTTACACATCTGTAAAATTAGTGCAATGATTCTGACTTTGCTTAAGTTTAATGCTATGCATGACACTGCTCATGTCCCATAGCAGTCAACGACAGCACTGGCCATTATTGTCACAAATACAACTGCTTTCTCACATCTTATTGTCTGTCCTTTCTATTTGCCTTTCACTGCTATTGTCAGAATACAATAGAAAAGGGCTTGATAACAAAATTGTCTCGATTTATTTATGCCTTGACATAGCAAAAGGCGCTGTCCAAGAAGACTTCTCTGATCAGAACCAAGTCTTTTGCTTTTGCTAGAAATGATTAAGATTAAATTACTCTAGAAAAAGACTTTTCTCGATAATGCTAGAAGAGAAGAAAACTTCTCAGATGCAAAAGACCACATTTTTTGTCTTTCATAAAGAATCAGACTTTAGCACCTAATTTCTACACTGGGACTTAATTTCTACAATCAGACACATCAGAACTTATTTTGCACTCATGAAAGTGTTCTGCCCCACCCCGCCTCCTTCCTCTGTGGGTCTTGTCTTCTAGGTAGACAGACCCTGACACAAAAATGCAACTCATCTATGTGACCATGGGTATCAATATGTTTTCTTTCTCTTGTCCTAGGCCAAAAATTAAAACAGAAATCCAAAATTAAAGTAAGTTATAAACTTTGATAAATATAAAAATACTTTATTTTGTATTTGCAAGAATGCAGATGCTCTGTTTCACTTTATTTAAATTCCAATTGCAATAAACTACTGAAGAAAGAAATATCAGAAGATCTAGATTCCCAGCCCTAGCAGTGGTTAGCTTGTCCCTTTATGTTACTGTTATCATTGCTGCCGTCACAAGTAAATATAAATGAGAATCTTAGAAATTAATGGAAGTCCAAGACTTAAATCTTCAGTAGCTCCTCTAGTACTTCCTTTATTCCAAGAAAAAAAAAAATTGAGACTACACTCAATTAGTTAACTCCTGTGCACATAAAGTTCATGCTTTAATAACCAAAAGAAGTTACATGACCCAAAGTCAGATTTTGGAATGAAACATCGCCATAGATCTTACTATTATGAAAGGTGACCACGTCTCTTTTTCTTTACGGCTGACCTTCACAAAAGTATGTATTCCTATTGAAAAGGTTATTAAAGAATAATAGAGGGATCAAAGTAGTACATATATCATTCTTGCCAGGAGTATATGTTACTCTGGGAAATTAACACTAACCTAACATCAATTCCATACAGACGTGCTTTGGGGAAGTGAGTCATTCCCACTGAAAAGGGACAAGAGCACTCTCCTGGGCTCAGGCCTGGGCTTCTTGGTACTTTTGTTACAGATACAATCATTCTGAATATCTTAACATGTTGCTTTTCACTTAATATGAGGCTGAAATATACTCATCTCCATAGAAATTGAAACTTCTGACAGAATAAAGGCCAATAAAATGCATAAATTTATTATTTAAGCAGTTTTCACCAATGCAGGGAAGTTCTTATCTTATAAAATCAAATTTCTCAAATTAAGAGAAATGGCACTAGCCATTGCTCAATGTGGAGGTGCCTTCTCTTTTGACACTTTTATTCGGAAAGCCCTTAGTGGGCCATCTGCCCACTCCCACCTACCAGGAAATGTGCTAATGTGGGGGAGAAGAGATGATTTGAAAACTAGAAAGGACCGCATGGCTTAAATCCACCCTAAATTATTAGAGAATGGAAAGTTTCATCATCTGACAACTGTTAAGGAGCTTAAAAAGAGCTGGTGGCTGCTTTCCAAGTAAAATATTAGTGAAAATATATTCAGAGAAACGTTGGCTTAATGGAATTTTCAAGCACAATGTTGGTCCAAATGGTTTCAAGCCAAGAGTACACATCCTTGATAATGGAATAATGACAGCCTAGAAGCACTGTCGATACACCAGGACCAAGTTCTGTTCAGAATGATACCACGAGGGACCCCTTAAGCCCCCAAACTCAGCGCAGAGGAAGCACGGGGAAATACAAAGCTCCTCACTCCCAGCGTCCTACAAGGGCATGAACAGTCGGTATTAATCCCGTAGGTGGCAGTGCATCTTCAGCCACACTTATGACTTGAAATGAGAAAGAAGACAGAGGTCGCCATGTAGTGGCGGCGTTGTAGGAGCAGTGGTGTGCTCGCATGTGCTTCAGGTGGAAAACAGAAACATAAACATCAGAACAAGTTGATTTGCAAATGGTTTCTACATCCATACTTCTTTCTAAAGTGTCAGGAAGATTTCTCTAAAAACGTCTGGCTCCAGGTGACTGCAAATACTGCAGTTCTCTGCAGCCGGTTTTTGTCTAAACTACTTTTTCGTCACTGTGATTCAATACCCAACACACACAACCTTAAGAAAAAACAAAACAAACCAAAAAAAAGGTTTATTTTAGCTTACAGTTTCAGAAAGTCACAATCCACTCATGGGTGGGCAGATAGGAAATGTTAGTCTTAGTTTATGAGCAGGTACCAAAAAATCTGTCCCAGGGGGAAAACTCCCAGATGAGGATACTGAAAATGAATTCTCTTTAAAATAGGAAGGCTCCACAGGCTATGGAAAGTATTTCTCTCTTACCTGTAATTTACCGTCCATGTCTAAAGGCAGATGTATTATGCTACACAGTTGCAAGCCTCCTCTACCCAGTGTTCCATACAGTGTTCTGGGAACATAGACATTTGGTACATGAAGACATACTATGCATACCCACTTAATCATGCAATCATACACTGACGAACATGGGTGCAACATACCGTAAAACTAGATGGGGATGAAATTTAATAAAACATCAATGATAAAAGGAAAATAATTTATTCTGAATAATTTGAAGAAACTAATTCATTCTCCGCAAAAAAGTAATTGAAAATTATAGGCCATAATTGAGACATGGCTGGTACTTCTGGAGCAATCTCACTCGATGTGAGAGTTCACAATTCCATCATAACAGAAGGTTACCCTTAGCATCACATCCTTTCAAGTCCAATCTTCCCCAATCTCATTTGAGAGGAATGCTACTTCGCTTCCTTTATCTTCTGATTAATTCCCGAGTGGCTTCAACCAAACCATCAGTTTTATCCAAATGTGTTTGCCCCGAAACAAACAAGAATTCTATTGTCTCCACTTGGACATCGAGCCAAGAGGGACAAAACGATTTGCATGACTTCAGAGGGAAATACATGTATTACCTGCGTCTTTTTGTATAACAAAGGAAATTGGGCATAAAATAGTTATGAGTCATTAATGATAAACAACCCCCAAATACCCACTTCCCCAAAAAAGAAGCAATGCACGGCACATTTCCTCCACGTCTGATTTGTTCATTTGCATAGGAAACTGTTTTGGAATGCATCATCAATGTTTGGCAGAAAATAATTACATTGTTCCTGTACAGTTTTGAAAGATTAAAAGGCAGATTAAGAAATAATTTAAAGGTAATAGTTATTTCTCTTCAATTTGTGTAAGTAATCAGTAACCAAAATGGAAAAAAGAGAGCAGTTCTCTTTGATAATACACACTGTTATGTAGTGTCTATCATCTCCACATAATCCGATGAATTTTTGTTTGCAAATTATAAATTATTCAGAATGCTTCTTATTACAGTTAGATGGCTGTTTACTGTGGGAAGGAGAAAGAACTCACTTCATTTTCCTGATGTACTCTCTAAAAGTGGAGGCAAAAATAAAGCATTTGCCACATTTAGTAGGAGTGTCTGTTCTAAGCTAAATACAAAAGGAATACAGATGCAATAATTGGACTGCGTTTATGAAACCAAAACCTAATCGCACTTGGGAATTCTGCAGCAGTTTCTTCACGTGGAACTGTCTTGGTGTAACAGACTCCCAGACGGTGTGCCCGTAGACTTTGCACTCGGAGGCAGGGTCATTGTCCTGACTGAAGGTCACAATACAGATCTGACAGGAACAAGCGCACTGTCCAAAAGCAAACCGCCACTTTGAGAAGCAATCAGGCAGTTTTTACAGGGCTGATTGCCTCCAACTCCACCTCGAGGCATTTAGGAAAGTGGCAGCCAGGTCTTGATTAATCAGCAGAGGCACTAATGAGCCAGCCTTGCCTCGGGTTTCCTGTGCTCTCTGATTCCTAACTGCCTCTTTAATGAGTGACTCAGAGCCCTGAGTGAGCTTTACACAGGCGGCCCCACTGCTGCACAGATACAGGCATCTGAGGACGGAGGAGAAAGTCCTGCTCGGCTGTGCATTCATGTGGTTTATTGTCGATCAACACCTCATGCAAATATTTCACTTGGAAGAATGACATGCGGACATATTAGGTTAGGTTTCCAGTTGAGAACTTGACTTTGTAGATGGATGAGTCCCATCGTGAGGGTTAGACTTCCTACGTGCAGCACTCAGCACACTCTGGGCACATAGCAGCTGCTAGGGTAGAACTACAAGTATCATGGCAGAGACTGAGCTTCCTTCTCGGGACCTTGGGACCTCATGTGGAAGGGGGCAAGTAATATTTCTTTTGATATTAACCCCATGGCGGTGCCTGCATTGGTTCAGTATTGTTTAACCTTTTTTGCCACTATTGTTTGAGTTAGAAGAGGCCTGAAAAAGGCGTTGATTGGCCCACATGGTTGGGAAATTCCTATCTGGGGTCTCCAGAGGCCTGGAGATACAGCAGTTCGTTGCACGTGGCTTTCCCGGGTCTTTGAGAAGATTACAAAGAACCTGGAATAAGAGTTACAAGCACCACCATCTAATACTCATTTAGGGTGGAAAATCCGGATGTTAAAACTAAGTGTGTAGTGATTATCCAGCCCACCTCTGTCATCAGAATCAAAGATTTACAACAAACAATTCCTATTGCTTCTCATTAATTATTGCCTTTGGAGTTAGAATTGGACTCTAATGCTTTTCACTTCCTGTTCCTAATTGTTTAGAGATGCTGAGGGTGATTAAATATCTCGACTTTTCAATCTAAAAGGGGTTAGATTTGGTGGCAGTTAAAACATTAGGATTTCTTAAATAAATAGCTTCCTGTTTGTGTCCCATTAGGATGCAAGTGCAAGACTAAATCTATAAAGATCTTGGTGGTTGGTAGCCTAGCTGCCTAATTGACTATCTCTCTCCATATGCCTCCAGCAAATAATTAAAACAAACAAAACACGTAACATTTTTACCTCCAAGCCACCTGCTTCCTGAACCTCCCTAAGCCTTTTTTGAACAGTTGGAGGGAAAAAACACTGAGAAATCAAGGAACTTCTCAGAGTCAAATAGTTAAAAAAAAAAAGAAGTCTTGCCCTAAGGGCTAAGAGGAGAAATAAGGCTATTATCTAAACAATTCAGGCACCCCTGCCTCTACATAAAGGGTCTACAGAGATGACTTGCAAAATAAGTTTACTTTGAACTTCTTTGCAATTGTTTAGATAAAAGGTGGATTTTTCTAAAAATGTGTAGGGGAATGTACTTAATGAGTCTTCGTATCACATCCTGAGGAACTGATGAGTATGAACCTTTATTCTGCTAGTTCCTCAGTATTGACGCTGTGAAAGACTATTTGTCTTGTTATATAAAATACATCTTCTGCAACATTTTTTCTTCATAAATGTTGTTATGGGTTCCCAGAGGTAAGACTCAGCAAGGATGGGGTCTAGAAATGTAAATCATTAAAACGGATACATGGATTACTCACCACCAGAACAGTTCCCCAGTGTGGATACTGGAAGTCTAGACCCTTCCCTGCAGGTGACAGTAGTGCCACTATGTAGGGAGACTTCTCCTCACGTAGAGGCATTGTGGGCTAGTACTGTGCTGCATATAACTATGTCGTAAGTATTACCATGTTGTATGCCAAGTGCCGTGACTGGATGCGAGGTCTCAGTTCTGGTCATGATACTTTTTAGGTACTTTTCTGTCAATCCAGAAACTCAAAATACGATTTTATTTAGAAAGAGAGTCTTTGCAAATGTAATTAACGATGGAGGTGAGATAGACCGTATTACATGAACCCTATATCAATACCTGGTATCGTCCCTACAGATAAGGAAGTGGATCAGACCTGACCATCCTTCTGATGTTCTGGATTCCAGAACCAGGACAGATTGCATTTCTGCAATTTTAGTACATTGAATTGTGAGGCAGTGATTGTAGGAAACGGAAAAAAACCCTATCAGTGTTGGATTCTGAGAGTTGCCCAGTGCAGAATACCATATCAATTCTGGATCAACATATTACTTTGCATAAACCTAAAGAACTAATGTCAGAAAGATGGGAAAAACAAGCAAGCATGGTCACTAGCTATTCTGGGTTTCTGAGATTAGAATATCATTCTCATGCCTCTCTCTGTCCCTAGATTTTTGACAATTTATCATCACCACTAGACTCTGTTTGCTGGTCTTTCTATGAGAGCTCTACAGAGCTATTTTTTTTTCTTCATCCACAAAGATTAAATAAATGTAGAAAGAATTTTCTATAAACCATAATGTCATTTGTTATTTTTACCAGGGGTGTTTTGAAAAGGCAAGGAAGGACCACAGATACCTTGATAAATTCAAAATACAACAGTGCTAACTTTTAAATTCTTTCTCTACGAAAGACAAATTCCATCCACACCTACAATAGATTACTAGCTGAAAAGTAAAATCTGGTGAATCTGTGTTCATTTTCTTGTTTCAGGGTGTTTCCCATCCCCTGGTAGGTTCTACCAATGACCTTGCAATTTCTGTGCCTCTGTTGCTCTTTCATTAGGAGAAATTAGCAGGCTTTTCACATTTTTGAAGGAGGCATCAGCTAGGGTCCATAGAAAAAGCAATGGCTTAGAAACGTTGATGAATGCCAGATCTCCCAGGGCACATCAAAGCTAAGCTAGCCTCTGTATGCATGGAGGGAATGGCAGATTCGAGTAAACATCCTGAAACATTTTGAGAGAGTTCCAGGCTCTGCTGGCTATTTGCCTTTATTGTGCACTGTGTTTGAGCTCTTCCAACAATGACGTTAACCCTATTCTCTACCTACATGGGAGGAAAATGTCTATGGTATAAGTGGCCCGGTTGTGTTGATTCAAATCTGAGTTATCTAGTCTCTAGCTAAAGCAATGCCTGACTCTGTAGACTGGGCAAGATGCAGAGATTATTTCTTCTGCCCGAGGACCATTTATAGGATTAAAAAATAAAGGCAAATACACAATAAATTGCAATAGAAGGTTAAAATTGGGCATGAAGTCATTCTGGACAGGCAGTACCGCAGCATTTCGCTCTGTCTGGGATAGTCCGAGGACTAGTATGCAGGCCTGCCGGGAATTGACTCCATTTGGGGCTGAAATGCGTTTGATACATAACTCAAATAGAAGGAGTCATATTCACTTGATTGATCTAAAAGCAAGGCCAGATGATCAAGCTATTTAGAGCACAGTTCAAAGAAGGTCATTTAGATGATCACTCAGCCTATTTAGCATGAACTTGAGCTCAGTGAAGGGTCAGAAGGGCTGCTATTAAAAACTGAAAGAACTGGAGTGCCCAATTCTTGGTGGCACACCCACATTATCAGGAGTCAGAGGCCAGACTCTCCGGCACTGTTTCCTTCATAAATAGGAGAGTCCCAAAGGAGACACGTTGCCCCATGAGGAGCTCGGGAACAATTTTGTCACAGGAGCAATGATGTCGATTGTCAAAAGATAACTCATGGCTGAGCATAGAGAGGTTTGGCACATCGCTAGACTTAATTTCGGGTCCTTTGTATCATCTTCAGATGTCTTGAATGCAAAGGTGGGAGAGTGGTAGATGCTACGGGAACTGTGAGAGATTGTTTAAATCCAGCATGGCCAGCTACAGCCACAGACTGCACACAATAATGCATCCTCATAAGGTTGAAAGCTTATTATTATGTGATTCTAGCTATATTTTAGCTATATTTTTCATAATATGAGGGCACGGTGCTCAAATAAGCATTGAGTAGGTGACAACAGAGTGCTGTGTAGGGGAAGATACAGTGTACTGTTAACTCTGTGTCCTGTGCCTGCCGCCATCAGTCAAATCAAAACCTGCATATATCAAACAATAGATGTGCTT
Source organism: Ctenodactylus gundi (assembly GCA_004027205.1). Classification (NCBI taxonomy): domain Eukaryota; kingdom Metazoa; phylum Chordata; class Mammalia; order Rodentia; family Ctenodactylidae; genus Ctenodactylus; species Ctenodactylus gundi. The sequence continues at coordinate 32,857 of PVKB01002757.1, read as the reverse complement.
GTGCCACTTGGTGAGTGAAATGCAGCTGATTACCAGTATTAGCATTTCGACAGCCCTAGACGCATATGTGCCTGTGAAAACAGGGGTTTATAGTGCTAAAGCAGTTATGTACATTTCCCTAATTACTAAATTTGGGCCTGTAATATTATTTCATAGAATAAACTGATAATTAAAATAATTTAAGTACTATTATGTAGAATGTATATTACATATTTTACATGTGAGGCTCAGGATGCACTCAGGAAAGACGAACTGTCTTGGGCCACATATAAAACACATAAAAATAATTAATGTATATAAGAAATAAAAGCATCCTCTTTATTAAAATTAAATTAATTGATACATTATAATTAAGTAATACAAGCCCAACTTTAATAAATAAGAAATACAGCTCCTTAATAGCAATAGACATATGTCTTCACATCCGCATACCCATATGAGTAGGTTGAAATGCTATTATCAGTAATCATTGTGTTTTTTCTTGACTTATTTTTTGTTGGTTTTGTTGTTTTGTTTTGTAGTACTGGGGATATAGTCCAAGGTCTTCACAATGAGCTACATCTCCAGCCCAATTTTTAGTTCTCATATTAAGACTGTGTCTCAGTAAATTGCCAAATTGACCAGGTTGGGCTAAAATTTGCAATCCTGTTGTATGAGCCTGAGTGCCAGATTGCAGGCCTGTGCCACCAAGCCCTCTGTGTTTTATTCTCCAAGCTGTATAAGTATTTTTAATATCTGATATGTAAAGGTTTTAATTCTACTGATTGTCTGGGGTGGGCAGAAAACGTGGCGTCAGCACTGCGTTGCATCCTTCCCTATACAGCGTTGGGTTGTAACCTATACATTCCTTAAACACATGACTGAGCCACAAAAATTACTAAAAATTACACAATACTATTGCAAGTTTATGATACTGGGTGGCCACTGTATCTGTCCAGAGTAGAGAGAGTAAGAAGCCTAAAGTCAGCTTCTGAGATCGCCTACACCCTGAACTCTAGAATAAGTAAATGATTGCTTAGATGGCATATAAATTGCACAAAGGCTTTGTTTGCGTGATTAAATTAGGGTTATGAAATGAGGAGATTTCTTTGAATGGTGACAAAATCACCAGGCATCCTTACAAAGGAAAGAGAGACTGAAAGCCCGAGAACGGAAACGAAGGTTGAAGCGATGTTATTGTTGGGGTCAGAAGTTCAAAAATTTGAAAGAGGTAAATACACATTGACCCCAAAGGCCTCAGAAAAGAATAAAGCCGTGCAACAACTTGATTTTAGCTTCCGTGACACCCATAGGACTTCAGATCTCCAGGAAGGTAAACTAATACATTTGTATGGATTTAAGCCACAAAGTTTGCAATAATTTGTTGGAAACTGATTCAAGTACCAAGCAAGTATATGTCAAGCCTGCATGAAGCTTGTACAATTCCTCTTATTCAGTCTTCACAAAAGGAGTCTGTGAAAGAGATATCATTTTGTTCATTTTATAGAAGAGGATCTTGAGGCTGAAAGTTATTATTACTGTAGCTTACTAAATAGCACATCTTCCCCTGGTGCTTGTTTCCAGAGCCCATGGTGACTTGTCACAGGCTACCATGATGACTTAGTGGCATGAAAAGAGGAGAATATGAATGAGATGTAGACAAATGTAAAATAATTTTTCCTGCAGTCTACAGCACACTAGTTTAGAGAAACAAATGTAAAAAACTATTTCCACTGGGGATGTGGAAACAAGAAAGTAGAACTTTTGGAAGCTGTCTTGGGAGCTTGTGAGAAACTCTAAGCTTGCCTCAGTTATAATTACCCTGTCATTTACTGTGACCTTTGAAATGTCTATCTTGACAATTTTTTTTTTCTCACAGAAAAATGGGATAGACCATACCTACACTATGGAGGTATCTACGGACTATGCAAGTAATATTTATGCTTTGCATTTAGTAAATGTAATAAGTTGTTATTTATCATTATGATTGTTTGTTTATAAACTTTGCAGTAGTCAAAATATAGACAAAAACTTAAGAAGTCAGTTGCTAAAGGAGAAACAAAAGAACCTGACTCTTTTAAAAACTCTTTTTAAACAAATGTTTCATAATGATCATTTAACATAAATTTTTCAAGATTTATGCAGATATTTCCTTGTTGAAGGAATTTTGGTTGTAACTTCTTTTTTCTGACTACCCTATTTACTATCATCATCAATTATCTTCTTTGAGGTCTTTTCTATCAGTTGACTATTATTATATTAAGTCCCCATTGTCTTGAATCGCTAGGCCAAGTTCATCTTAACCCAGGAACTTTTGTAGTGTCTGCTAGTTAAGAAGTGAACATCTAATGAATAAGAAATCCCAGGCAGACCCAGAGAGCACCATTAACAGACAGAGCTTAAATAACAACTTCAGGAAGTCTGTGTTACATGAAGATCAAGGTGGGCTAGTAACCATGAACAGAATCAAGCTTTAATTTGGCTCTTATTACTACTTCCCACAAAAAAAGCACAATTTAGGCTTACACTAAGGATTCTGACTTGCCAACCGCTTTATTTGAATGAACACATTAAATATGGCTGGTCTCTTAATACCGCTACAAAATAATTCATTTAACATAAATTTGGAACATTTTACCAGCAATTCTTTAACCTAAGCACTATTTAGTACTGAGAGAATAAAGCAACAATGAACAAGAGATAAGCTTTTGTTCAAGAGGCTTCTTAGCAAGCAATGGAGACAATCAACTAAACAAGGAGCTATGAAAAAAATACAAACTGCACCACTGAATAGGCAGCACATTTTACGCATTGTTCCAAGTGCTCAGGAGACACATGCAGTCCATTTAGCACGGGACTACTATTTAGCACTGATCCAATTGTTAATTTTAACCGAAACCATTCAGACACACCAAAAATAATGTTTGATCAAATATCTGGGTGCCTCCTAGACCAATCAGTTTGACACGTAAAAGTAATAGCCATAGATGCCTCATGCTCTCCCCAGAACCGCTACCTCACTAGCGACCTACTCTTTTATTTATTAATTTTTTTGCCTAAGAAATCAAGTCCAAGTTTCAACTGAATATCATAAATAATAATAAAAGACAAAAATTGATTTGAAGAGAAGAATCAAGGATCAAAAGCTGACTCGGCTATTCTTGAGAAGTTGAAAATATCAGATGAAAGTTGGAAACAACTCTGAATAATACGTGAAAAGCTTGCACAGAACAGCTCATCAGTCTAAGTGTAAAAATATAATTAAAGATGTGCTCCACGACAGAAACAATCAGCTTTTGCTCTGCAAAATATAATACTGAGAAAAAGACGGCAAGTCCCGGGTTAGGAGAATATTGTAGAACACATAAGTGTTAAAGGACTTGTAACCAACCTGTAGAAAGAAGCTTTAACATGTTCTCAGGAAACAGCCTGATTTAAAAAGGGCCAAAAACCTTAGCAGCCTCCTCAATAAGGAAGATGGAAAATGCACACATAGAAAGCTGGTCCACATTGTACATCATGAAGAAAATGCAAACCAAAATGACACCAAGATCCAGCTCCCTACACACACTGAGGATGGTCAAAATCCTCAATGTTAACAGCAACAAACGCTGATGAAGATGTGGAACAATAACTATTGTTCACTGCTTGTGAAAATGCAAAATAGAACAGCTACCAGCTACTTTAGAATTTATAAAATTATACTACTATCCTAGGAGCCAGCAATCACAGTCTTTGGTATTTTACCAATGGAATTGTACCTATGTCCACACAAAATGTCCACATTCATGTTTACAGCGGATGTATTCATAATTTCCAAAAGCTGAAGAAAACCAAGATGGTATGTAGAGGAACGGATACATGATATATGACGTAATCAGAAAACAGAACATCATTCAGGTGTGGGGAAGAATGAGCTAGGATCATATAGAAAGATGTAAGGGTAGCTTAAGTTTTTTAACTAAATGAAAGAGGCCAATCTGAAGTAATGACAAACTCTAGGCTTTCACTCGCATCCTAGAGATACTTAAAACGAGAGAGTGAAACAATCCGTATTTCCAAGGGTTGGAGGAGAGGTGGCAAATTGAAGGAGCACAGGGACTTTTAAGGCAGTGGAACTGTTGTGTATGGTGCTTTAATGGTGGATATCAACCATTACACATTTGCCTAAACTCAGAATGTGTGACCAGAAGTAGGCACTGTGTAATGAAATGTGAGAATGTTGGATACTAATAATTTGTGAAAATTGTCAACAATTTTAAGAAATGTGACACTCTGGTTCAAGACAGTGAAAGTTGGAGTAGGCTGTGCTTATACTAGAATATAGGGCTAAGTAGAAAACTTTTAAAAATTAAGATAATTTAAAGAGGGAAATGCAGTAAATGATATTATAAGAACTATTACAATGATAAGGTAAGTTTTCTCTTCAATTCTATAAAATTATATGTAAGGTGCCAAGGAGACACTGGCATATTATTCTATCTGGGAATTCAGAATGAAACCAGGAGGCAGTCTCCAAAGCTAAGACCTTGTAACCTACCAATGAGGATATAAAGTATTAAGGTTACAAAACAGAGTTAGTGTTTAAGAGATCTGGAAATAAATGTAACATGCTTTAAGAGTTCCAGGAATTGCTGCCTGAAAAAATTGTAGTCATTGGCTTTGAGTCAGAGCACCAAGTGTCCATAACAACATTTTAGGGGTCCACAATGTCTTAATTTTTCTTGAAAATTGGAAAAATAAAAAAGAGCCTTTAGGCCTATTAAAATGCCATAGATGCAATATTTTCACAATTCACATTATAACATGAAATAGTAAAATCTTGTTGACTATTTTTCCAGTCCTTTTCTTATTTAATCTGTTTTTTATTCTTAACACCACTGCCTGGAAAATAAGGAAGTAGTTTAAGATTTAAATTATGTGAATGTGTGAGCAATTTTCTTGATTTAAACTAACTCGTGTGTAATTTATTAATCAGTAAACACTACCATACTAAATGTGCATGAGTTAAGATAAGAATCTAAATCAGTTTATATAATTTAATCTTTTAGTTTACTCGTTAATGTGCAGAAAGCCGACATTATCTCAAGTTTATCTAACTGCCATCTAACGAAAGTAGGAATTATACATTTTGTGTTAATCACATCTGGCCTTAAATTGTGGCCTGAAAATATTTGCACCTTCAAAATACATGAGTGGAAAATTTTGTTATACAGTTGCTTGTTCCTCTTCTACCTTACATAGGTAGCATGATGCATTTTTAAAATGACTTTCTTCACTCGTATCAGAGTTATCTTTATCTGTCAATAAAACCAGCATATCACTTCAGAGCTATCTAAGAATAAAGAAAATAGATAGAAATTTATATGGAAAGTTTGATGTCTTTATTGCCCCTCGAAGTTCTCCCTCTCTGTCTTCTGAGCATTAAAAAAATTGTCTCCAATTGAAGTGAAAATATTACTTTAAGGAAAATACATTCAAGTTCAAATTCAGTATGTCCCAATCCAGGAAAGAAAGTGAAGAAAGAAGGAAGAGAAACTGAAGGCACGAAATTACTTCAGGATTCCATATTTTAAAATACTGAAAATAGACTGAAATAAAATATATATAAAAAATAGTGGCAGAGCATATTCTCATTCCATTTCTTTGTAATTGACTTTTCAACGTTAGATGTTTTAGGCCATTCAAGCTGCTATAAGGAAAAGCTATAAACTAAGGTGAATACAGGCAACAAAATTGTTTCGCACAGTTCTAAAGGGTAAGAAATCCACAGTCTAAGTACTGGCACATCTGATGAGAAAGAACATGCTTCTTGTCCGTAGGTAGGACCTTGGCATTGCGCCCTCATACACTGGATGAGGCAGATGAGCTCCCTTAGGCCTCCTTTGTAAAGACCCTAATTTTATTCAGGAGAGCTCCATCCTTATGATTTAATCTCTCAGAGTCCCCATTTCTGCGTACTATCACATTAAGGCCTGTAAATGTTATGGTTATGGTCATGGTTACCGCCGTAACGGTCCCCAAAAGACTCATGCCTTGAGGGCTTGATCCCCAGTGCAGCAATGTCAGGAGGTGGGATATAGAAAAGCGATTGGATCGTGAGGGCTTTCACTTTGTCAGTGGATTAGACATTAATGAGGTCATAATTTGATGGCATTACTGAGAGATGATGAAAACAGGAGGCGTGCCGAGCTGAAAAGAGTAATCATGGGGCCATGAGGTGGAGCACAGTGTCTTGTCTCCAGCCTCCTTCTCTCTGTCTCTTTCTCTTACTTTCTGCTTCCCAAAGATTATAAGACAAGGCACGTTCCTCTGCCGCATTCTTCTAATGTAGTTCTCCGCATCCCCCCAATTCTAAAGGCAACAGAGCCAGCTGACCACGGACTGAACTCTTTTAAACCATGAGCCCAGATAATTCTTTCCTTTTCTGAAATTGTTTTTTTTTTTCTCAAGTATTTTTCCACAGTGACAGATAACACAATCAACATAAGAAACTTGGCCGGACACAAACATTTACACTATCCCACTCTATGCATGGATATTTATGCACAAATTCTATGAACATATGTTTAAGTAGACTGTGTGAATATTTATAATGTATCACATAACTAACACAAGATTATAATCACAAACAATTACCACCCGGAGTGTCACGGGTCCTCTAATGGACTACCCATTATTAAGTTAGAAGAAGTTAACAGAAAAAAAAAAAAAAAAAACAGAAACTATCTTGGAACCAGTAGAGGCTGTGGTGTGCCCAAACCCCCGCTGATCCTCCTCTGCCCTGGGTAGTAGCTCTTTTCAATGCTCATTAACACTCAAAGTCCAAAGGAAGGCAGACTGCGTCCAAGGCTTGTGGTAACCTCATTATCTCCTAATGATGTGCAGCCTTTCCTTTCTTGGTACAATTCAAGGGTCCCCTTTACCCTGTAAATTCTTCTGGGGTAAACAGCCTGTGTGTGAGTGTGTTTTCAAACTGAGCTATCAGACTTTAAAGCACATGTGGATGAGCAGACAAAAAAAAAAAAATACCCTGGCACCTCCTTCTCCCCCAACATTTCTCATTTCTCAAACCTCCTAAGCAACTGAGTTACTAAGTGCTGTTTTTATTCTATGCCAAGGGTATTTCACTTTTTGCTTCCAGGTATTGTTCTGTATGCAAGTATTAATATCTCTGGTGAACAAAAGCAAACTCACATTTATCTAGGGTCAGAACTAAGCTTCTAAAATATTTTTAATAGTTGACCATCATTTGTTATCTAGTTACTCATTTTTTTTCAATCGTGTTGGTCTGCTCAACATAGCAGACAGAAAAATGACGACAGAAAGGAGATTTGAGTTGTGTTAGTCTCAGGACAGGGTAGGTATTGGAGAATATGAAAATGAAACAAGTGATCAAAGTGACACCTCTCCTATTTTCTTAGTAAGAACTCTTCAAAATTGATAATTTGAATCACAGTGACTGTGGCTGACAAAGAGACTCTCAAAATTGAAACTACTCAGGCACCCCTGTCCATTGGCCCTGGTACAAAAACACCACAAAACTAACAAATCATAATGTTTAGAGGATGAGCCTGACTTATTTATTTTGAGCATTTTGTTTTAATATTTATTTATTTATTTTGGTGTTTTTGAGACAGACATGTCCTGAGCTCACAGCAATCTTCCTGCCTCAGCCTCCCAGGCTCTGGGATTAAAAGGTTACACCATCATAGCTTCACTTATTTTCAATAGATATCCTGGATGAGTCTATAAACAGCTTAAATGTGGGGAGCTACTTCAACACAAAGGAGAGAGAGCAGTTCAAATATTTCACATGTGAGAGGCCAGTTTGAAGGTATTACATGAGTATTTTTAACTTGTCTAGGGCTAACAAGCACAATTCTGACAGCGCTTCCCACTTAACAGGTAAAGGAATGGGAGGAATAAGACTGCAAATTCCAGGGCCATTTTTAAGACCCAAATTCCTGAGAAGTGTGAGTGGAAAGAGGTGGGGGAAAGTTGGGGTATTGTCTGGATGCCCAAGTTCAGATAGTGATTGAAAGGTCTGATGGACTCTGTATGTTTTGAAAAGAGCTCCTGCGAAGACCATAGGAGATCCGTCAGTACCAGAACTGAGAGGAAGGCGAAGATAAAGATTGCAACGTATACTCTGAGACTAGACTCATTGCTTCATGTATAGCAAGAATTTTGCTAGGGAATTTTCTTGGAAAACAAGATAAGAAAATAGTGCTTGTCTTTGAAAACCCTAGAGCTGCTCTCATAGGACACTAAATTATGATGAGATCACATGACTAAGAGCTCTATGAGGAGAGAAACGGTCCAGGATGAACAGCAGCATCTCCATACGTTCCTACTAGAAAATTTGGAGATAACGTCGTTATCAACACCAGATATTCCAGAAATCTACTGCCAATAGAATGGAGATGAACTGCTGAGCGAGCCCTTGGGATAGTGAGCAACTGCCAACTGTCGCGGGGTGGTTTCTGGAAGCTTCTGTGATGTGCCTCTTAGCCATTGGCAGGAACCCCTGTAGAGTAGAGCTACCTTTGGAAGATGCCCCAAAATAATTTCACTATAAGGATTCAGCACTAACTGCCTAATAATATTTGATCTTTCTCATTAATTGCGAGTAATGTGAGATTTCTTGGAGAAAATTGAAGATTTCAAGATAAATCTTATACACTGAAAATTTCTGCTCATCCAATATTATGCTATTTAAACAAAATAGATAACATCTGTAGACTCTGCTAGAACATTTTCTTGGTGCTGGAGTTATGTTAACATGAAATAATTTTGAATGGGAGCATATTGTTATGACCCAGGTATACTCTTCATGTGGACACTAGATGTCCTTTAAGTAAGCAACTTGAGTTGGTCTGAAGGGTCTAGAACTCTTGTTGGCAACACTAAACCAGGTCTGTAATACCTGAATCCGTATAGATTGATTTGTAAATAATCATATATAGAGAACTGATGAGCAACACTCTATGAAATTTTATAAATTTATAATATTCATGTTAGGAATGCCCAAATGCTTGCTTCTTGAGTAAACCACACTGTATCTTCAGGAACATCTGACATTCTCTCCACTAATCTCTTTTTCACACAAAGATATCCTATTTCCTGTAGCCTTCTTAATATCTTACTTAGAATGAGAAGCAAGTGTTGGGATACCCGCATTCATTGATACTATTTCATGACCGTTCAACAGATTAGCTGGTTTCTACTTTCTCTGGAAAAAAGACTCAAGCAAATGAGATAACTGAGGGGAAAAAAAGCATAAGGTAAAACAGGCTATGGCAGATGGCAGCTTGACTTGAAGAGCCCAGGTTATTCCCCCAGTGCGGGGTAGAAGAAAGCTCTGGAAAGGAGCAATGCACAATAAGAAGAATATGGATTGACTTTAAAATTGAGGTTAGATCATTGTTAAAGGATGGAACTTAAATGCAATAGCACACATCAAAAATCTAGAATACTTTAATTGATCTGTAATATCAACCATTTCATTATCTCCCTTTCTTAAACTGATTAGATTATTAAAATTCCAGGATGATTTTGCCATAGAAGTACACATGTGTGACTTTGGCTCTATAAATGTATAAATGTATCTATAAATTTATAAATAAGAGAACTCCCATATTTTCATCTCTGTGCACGTTTTACATAACCATTCATTTAACGATTGTTTGACGTACTTAAATATACTAGTGTTTTGCATTCCTTTCGAAAATTCTTCTGACTTTAAGGAAGATATTTTTAGCAATATGCTGAAAGAAAGAAACGTTATACAAATGTAAAATTAGTGTGTGATTCTATTTTGTGCAAAGTTCTAAAATATGATAGCTAGTCTATGATGGAGAATAGAACAAAGAATGATTTTAGGTTGGTGTGGAAAATGGACAGCACAGAGCATGAGAGCGCTTTCTGAATGGTGACATTCTGATGCTATCATATTATAACTTGACAGAGATTTTGGTTCCAAAACTGTCAATAAACACTCGAGGTTTGCAGATTTCACTGTGTGAAACATCAAAAGGAAACTGGACACAAATATTGACTTGTAGATAATGGTACATGAGCTAAAGTATTTAGGAGGAAAATATTATTGTTATTTACTTTGAAATATATCTAAAATGGATTTGTAAGTGGATAGAAGAACGAAAGAGTAACCATTATAATAAAAGGTTATTACTGAAATGTAGGTAGTAACCATACAGATTTCTACAGCAAAATGGTTTCTGTATATTTGAACACTTTTAATAATATAATAGAAAAATAAGACATTCTCAATTGTCCTTTACTGGTTTATACCAAATTCTTAAAGCAAGCGCTGAAGCTCTTTTTTTTTTTTCTTTACAGTCCTTGCTTATGAATATTTCAGTCTTGACTACATCTAAGGGTAAAGCAATTGCGTTTCCATCAGTAGAGAAACATATGTTCAGCCCTTAGGTAGTGCTTGTGAGAAAACAGTTAATATTGCAGGCCTTCTTGTCACTTTTCCAAAGTTGTCATTCTGTCAGCTCTGCGTCCCAGGTGCTCAGCAAACTGTAATTTCCAGAAGTTTCAAGTGAGGGCATTGATATCTATACAGCTGACCTCACATAAATATCACAGAAACCTGCTTACCACAAAAAAAGGGAGAGGAAACTCAAAAAGATTTAAAGTGGCCGATGTTCTAGTTGCTCAGGTGGCCAGGCTTCGTGGCTCCTTAGCGTCTGCCTATTCTGGTGAGGATAGAAAACATGCCTTCAAAAACAGTTCATTAGCTAAGGAGTCTCTAGTTTCAAATATTCAAAATGCTCCTCTGATGATTTCAATTCCCAAATATAGTTTTAATAGAGCCACCCACCTATATTTCTAATTAACATGCAAAAGCATTAATTCATTAATAGGCAATATCCTTACATGTTTATGAAATGTAATGTGTGATTTTGACTGACTCTTGTACACATTGCGTAATAATCACTTCAGGAAAGAAATGATTCTTTTTCCTCCATTTTATTGATATGTATACGTGCAAAATTTAAGGTTTACAATGGAGTTGAGCCTTTTATGCACATATGTATCTTTTTACAGTCAAATGGAAGAACTTATTCTTGATACCGGTGTGAGTCCCACCACTCCTTCCTCCGGGAAGCACGATGACTGCTCGGTTTTGACCCAGTGCTTTTTCTTTTCTCTCCTGATCTCTTCAGGAGTGCCTCAGATTCCAATTGTGAGTCTTCTTTTTTTTCCACGAAGCACATTTTTATGTAACTTTAAAAAGTTAACATTTTATTTAATATTACGTACTCACTGAGGACCAAAGTATGCTTTTTTAAGTATCCTGATTTCCCTACATGTATATTCAAATGTTGACTCAGCATGTCCAATTGTATGTCTAATAGACATTCAAACCAAGTGTGGTGAAATTTAAGCTCCTGGTCATCCCTCCAAATTTTGCTTCTAGCAAGGTCTGTTCATTATTTGCATTTGAAGAAATTTCAAAATTGCAGGTTCTTATGAAAAAGGAACAGCCACGGGAGTCTTCTTTGACTCCTCACTCTTACACACCCTACGTGTAATTTGTCAAAAATACTTAACAACTATGTTTTCTAAATGAAACTAAAGCTCAAGAACTTCTCAGATTCTACATTACTGTGACCTTGGTCTGACCTACCATTCCTTCTATCTCGTATGAACTATCACCGCTTCCCAAGTGGATCACTTGGCTTCTGCCTTTGCCCCTTGCCATGTGTGCACAACGCAACGAACAGAATGATCTTGTTAAAATATGAGCTGAAGCATCTCACTCTGCTCCTCAAAATACTCCAATGCAAATTAAATACAAAATCATCCAGAGTCTGCATCATCAATTTGCTCCCCTAATCCCACGTAATTCCTTACAATCCTTCCCCTCGCTCAGTTGGCTCCAATTATGCTGGACATGTTTTCTGAACAATCCGGCTAAAAGCTTTCATTGCCCCTCAATTATAGCTCTGTCTGGCTGTGCGTATTCAACAGGTTGCTCTCTCCTCCTTCAGATCTTTGCTACAAGATCTTCTTGCAGCACAAAGATCTTTCCTGATTACGCTTACGAGGGCGTGAGCCTTGACTTGCCCCACCACTCCCAGACCGCAGTTCGCTTTATTTTTCTGTGTGGCATTCCTCTTCATCTAACATATTAGGAGTGCATGAATTATCTATGTATTTTATATATTTTCTGCCTTCACCGTCACATTAGAGTATGTGGTTTGTGAGGTCAGGAATTTTTGCCTAATTTATTCAGTGCTTATCCCTAGAGACTAGAAAAATAGTGCAAATATATTTTTTTAAGTTAGTGTATAGATAATGAATTTAATCTCAGCCACACTGAAGGTTAAAGCAGGAGGATCACAAGTTTGAGGCCAGCCTGGAAAAATTAGTGGCTCTTGTCTCAAAATAAAAAGAAAAGAAAAGCATAAAGTGAGTGAGTTGGGGATGATGCTTAGTGAGATACCCTAGATTCAATCTCCAGAACTGTGAAAACAAATAAATCTATATCATTTAAATTAATCAATGATAATAGCATACAAAATCACGAATATTTCTTTCTATTCTGGTCTGCTTAAATCAAGTACAACAACAGCTTAATTTAGTCCTGAAGGAGAGAAGTAACCTCGAGGAGAAAAAGTTAGTCACAAGTAATACCTTAACTTTATACATTTCTTTATATTTTTGCTCTTAATCCCACTACCGATACACCCAACATTATAGGGTTGTTTATTACAGGTCGCATAAGAGAGCAATGCAGAAAAGAAAACACAATCAGAATCTCAAAAGTGGGGAAGCCAGGGGGCATTCAGCTCACTGGACATTTATAATATCATGTTATATTCTAGAATCAAAGAAATTACAAATGTATTCCTAAATAGAATATTTACAGCATACAGGGTTCATAGTGACCTGTGACCAAAGCTTATAATCCTTTATCAGGTAAAGAACAAAGTGCAGAATTTCCACCTAAGAGTCACCGTGTTCCAGGCATACTTTTATATATTTTGCCAATGCAAGCCTTGTCATGTAAATACATTGTTACTTTTGCAACTGGCGAAGCATGTTCTGTGTTAGGGACAAGAGTTGTGTCCAACACAGTGATCTCCAACAGAGAATAGTTTATATTATTACACTGTACAAGGAAATATCGAATCTCTGTTTTTCCTGAATTCTAGTCTCAGCCAGCCATATGCAACTCTGAATAGCCCAGGTAATATATTTGACATTGCCACTGTCTTAAACTGGTTTAACTCACTGCAATGTTCAGAACCTTCATTAAATACCAGTAGCCTCGGCAATATGCCTCTCTCTTCCACAGCATTGCTACAAGATGGTGTTAGGGAACGAAAGAAAGTCTTGTGCAAAATAGTAACACTGTATGTTGGTAATAACAACAATACAAAGACCTTTAGTAGCCATGGGCACAGTGTTCAAGCCTGATTATAGCTCAAAAAGGTTTCTTTTATTGCTGCCCAATATACCACACAGTCACCTCCTTGTTTTTGGGCAAGATGAGCAGGCCCTTCTATTTATGTGGGAAAAATGGTGGCCTCCCAGAAGAGCTCCAAAAAGGTGTTGACCACAACAGTTTGTGTCTAACAGAACAGACTTGAATCTGCTGTGCCTGCTAGGCTTTATACAGTATTCATGTCAGATCAGTAGCCCTGCTCAACTCTTAATGAATAATATCACCTGTCTTAAAGCATCACTATTTTTAAGTCAAAAAATAAGCCACCAGATAACAATGATAATACATATTATGGTTAGATTTCCATATTTTCACACATCATGCTACTTGAGAAGACTATTCTAAATAATTTGCCACAAATTCAGCACAATGCTTAAGACATCAGACTAACTGTAACTATCTAAATCATTCCTTCTAAATTCTGAGTTCTCATAACTTTATTTATACCCAAAGCACCCAGAAATCTACTAGTTTTCATGAAATACATTTTGATAAAGTATGAAAAAAGTAAAATTGTAGGCATAAGAAATTTTAGAATTAAAGAAAAATTGAAACACTATTCCATGTAACCCAGTCTAATGATAGCTAACAAAAATAGACCAACAGTGCCAAGAAAATCGTAGCAATATACAGTGATGCAAAGAAGAAGGTTTAGAATTGAAGACCTCCACAGTGTCTTGTTTTCTTTCCAAAATTCTACCAGCATTTGACATGTTTTCAGAGATAGTGATGAAAACGCTGGCTAGTTCTTCTTCCCACTCACCCGCTCACTGTGATGACTTGCAGAATATCTGCCTCTGTGTGAAATGGTTAATCAAAGATATTAAGAAGCAACCCACTCAGCAGAAGCAAAGAGTAAGTGGTCTCCAGAACATAAATGCAGCATAATCACTGACTGAATGGTAAGATTTTTTTTTTTCAGTCGCACTATTTTCTGCACGTTTGAACCAGAAAAGTCACTTGTGGACTGTGTGTCAGGTGTGAGAGGTAAGTTAGAGTACGGATACTGAACGTTAAGGCCTGACTGCATGCCAAGAGAAGCTCGCCGTTGCACTAGAGCTCCAGCGCCAGCCTAGCCAATGTGGGCATTTACCTTCACAGATAGGTACACGCTAGGACAGCCAGTGATCAACAAGCTGAAGTTATCCTATAGAAATGGTTTCACTAGATCAATACAATGTCAGAAAAATGTAAAAACAGAATGAGACACACCACTCCCTACTGACATTACCTAGCTAGTTCACCTACTTGTCTTGTCCAAATGGCACTTGCCAGCATTTGAGCTTATGGCTTCTACATACAGTATGGTAGGCTGAAGTGTGTATGGACAGTCCTCGGTTACAACAGCAATCCCTCCAACTCTTCTATAAAATTGCCGAAGTTCTCACCCTCCCCCTGGTCCACTTTCCTCAGCGATCATCTAGGAAGGATGACGGTACCTACCTCCTTGCAATGTTGTGAGAACACATAAGGTAAAGCGACGAGAATGGCTTGTCTCTGTTAATGTCTGCTGAGCCTTCATGTAACAGGCGTAACAATTATCAAATGCACACGCATTATCTCACTTTAGGGTGCGCATTAGCATCATCTCCACAATTCATATACAAAAGGAAAATGAAGCTTAAATCTTGTATTATTTCAGGGGCTGTGGATGTAGCCCAAGAGATAAAGCACTTGCCTACTAACATTCCCGAGGCCCCAGCTTCAAACCCAAGCGATGTAAAATATTATATTATCTCTACAAATACTTAACCAATAGCAAATAGTGGAGCCAGGATCTCACCAAAGAAGAATCAATCTGACGTCTGAGCCAACTAATTAACAGGCAATGTTGAACAGCTAGTTAATTTCACTTAACAACATAGTTCGTGACGTTGTCAGTCAACATCTTCTCTATTCCCTAGACATTTGGATCGATTCTCTAACGTTTCTCTGTGGTAAGTAATAGTCACATTTTTATGGGAGTCATTTTGCAAAGCTATTATTTTTTTCTCACCTTTTGCTCCATTTACAACAGCTGATAACCAAAAACATCTGTCTGAATCTCAAAAGTCATCACTTTTTTCTGCATGATTTCCCTCTTTAAGAACTACCCAGGTAATGGGAAAATATGTGCACTTAGGTGGAAGGAACACATTAAGGCACAATATTTTCATTACAACCTTCAGATTCAGAAGATTTCTCCTAGGAATCTACTTGCTCTTCTTCAAGTCACCAAATAGAGATGCAGAAAAACGACCATATTGTGTCATTCGGATCCCAAGCCCAAAGTAGGACAGACGGCTTGCTAACAAAAGTTGTTATTAGGCAAAGGCCTGCCATCTCCAACAGTAGTGGCAGGAGGCCTGCAAGAACATTTGAAATGAGATGAATGTCCTAACCTGCGCAAACCTGAAAACTTACCAAATTCTGCTTCACAGTGCTTTGATTTACAAATTCTCTCCTAGCTCAGAGATTTTATGATTTCTCTCGTTATGTAAGGAGTTCAAAACTACCTTCACCATATTTTAAGGAATCACATATTAATAAAAGTAAAAAATTCATAGAATTTGTTTCTGTGCAATTACTTTTATCTGGAAAGATAAAAAGAAAATTTCTGTATAAACTTAATTGTTCATAAATAAGATTTTCCCATTTTATTTATAAATTTAGAGGTGGTTTCCGTGTGACTTACAGCAATGCAACCTGCTGCTTCATAAGAGAACTCTGTCAGTTTCTGATGGAAGTTTCAGTGCCTCAGTTTTCTTGGCAGAATCCATCTGTGAATATTACTTTAGCGTCATTTCTTCTTGTTGTTTTCAGACTGGTATGTTGTAAGTTCAGAAAAAAATAGATTTTGTCAGTACTGTATTGTACCACAGTTTATTAGAAGACTTTTTCATTAGCACCTATGCCCCTAAACCTTTTCTAAGAACTCTAGAACTTGTCTAGAAGTCCTCCTTCTACATAAAGCATATGCTAGATTTCATTGGCCCAAGGACAAATATGGGAAAGTAAGTGGATAGCAGATGTTCTGTCTTCCAGAGCAAGATATCTGTAGTCATTTACCCAGGAAAATTAGAGGAAAACCTAGAATCACACAAGAGAGCAGCAAAGGCACTGTGGGAGGTCATCTGCTGTGCTGCATATCGTGTCAGCAATAAATTAATTAATTAAATGCTTCTTGGAAACTCGAGAGATTAACCAGCTTGTTTAAGATCATATTGGCCAAAGGCAAACAGTCAAGAGAAATCTGACCCTGCATCTTAAGACTCTTAACCTTTCACAATATGCCCACGAGAGAGATTTCTTATAGGTTCAGCATATGGTCTCCACAAAGTGTTGTAAACTAATCACTTACACTAGCTACCCCTACATCAGTACTGTTGTTCTGCCCTTGACTCTATAATAAAGCACAGGCACCTTTTCTGACTTAATTGCCCATAAGTTCTAGCCACTTATGGGTACTTAGAAAAATCTTAATGTTACTTCTCCACAAAATTACAGGGATTTAAAATGTTTTGCTGATAAAGCAATTTACAATCTTCACATTTTAAAATATTTTTAGGAGACAAAACACAGGCTATGACTTTCAAAGTGCATCAAGTTTTTAAGTAGCTCTGAGTGATCTCACTACCCATTCCTTAGTCATTATCTTAGAAGATATTTGTTTCTTCACTTCAGTTAGTTTATTTCTCCTAAGTTTACAAAGATATGCTGACTATGTAAACATCTACCTACTTCTCTAGTGAAATTAGTTGGGGGATGTAATTACAAAATGGCCCGGTATACTTTGGTTTTTGTCAAGGAGTTGTATGATGATGGTGGTGGTGACCAGGTTGGACCCTAAAAAACCCCATAAACCATACACAAAATTTAAGATGTATGTCTGTGTCTTTAAAAATAAAATGATTTACTACATTAAAAAATGCCTTGGGTCACTTTCAGATATTTTTAGCTGTGTGTTTCTTTTCCCCATTGTGTGCCATATTTATATTTTAGATGTAATCTAAGTTTCTTATTTCTTTTTCAAAGTGTCAGCTATAGGAAGTATTAATTTACCCTAATTTTTAAAACTAAGAACCAAAAATCTTTGACATCTATTTCTATTTTCTTCATGGAGGTCATATTCATGAACAAGTTGTCTATACATTATTTGCACTTTAAGTGTTTTCTCCTTTTATTACTTTTTAAAAATATCTTAGTAGTTAACTAAGATTACTTAGTATTCTGCTTTCTGACTCTGCTCTTTATGAGTTCAAACAAATATATGATTATTCTATTTTTACAAGTATGTTTTATACTCTCTATAATAATGTGCAATTATGATAAAAGTATTGAACTTTCACTTTAGTTTGATTGTAAAATCCTTCTAGCAACATTTTGACACATTTAAACAAATAAAGGTTAAAATACCAGTTTATACCAAGTAAGAGCTTCCCATGATCCATCAGAACATAAAGAATTAATGTCTCAAAATCAAGACTCCTGTGATCCAATCATTGTTGGAATTTTATACCATCAAAATAGCTTCTTCAAAATCTCAAAACTATTTGCAAGCTCTGTTTTCTTATGTACTGAATAATGGCAATGTCTGATTGACCTGCTCATAGAATTTGTAAATGTAATTTGTTGACTCCTATGTTCTCTCTCTTCGTGTGTGTGTGTGTGTGTGTGTGTGTGTGTGTGTGTGTGTGTTATTTATATTCATTTAAATAAATTCTATTCAGGTTCAGTTTTTCTTACCACTAGACCATAAATAAGAAATAAAGGTTCAGAGAAGTTCAATAGTCCTGGAAGTAAGTGGCAGAATTCGCATCTACCTCAGCCGTTTATTGGCATTCCTTGATGCAATACTTAGATTAGATGAAAGTGAGTATACGTCTTTTTGTTTTCTTTTTCAGTTTCATCTTGGTCTTCCTTAATCAAATCTCAGTCCAAAAAGCTCTACCAAATATTGATCAGAATTTTCCAAAAGTAGTCTTCATACACTGAAATACACTGACCCACAGAACAGGAGCATGGGTCTTTTGTATTATCGTTTGTGGTTTATGGTGACTTGACAGGATCAAAGTCAATTCTATTCTTTCCCTTGCAGTGCATAATTTTTCTATTCTATTGAACTCCCTATGTTGGTCTAGTCATCTGTGTTTTTGTTAGCATATCCATGGCATTATTGCCAAAAAACTACCATGAAATTATTGCCAAAACTAACATCAGGGAATTTTGCAGCATTTGTTTTCTTCTAGGAGTTTTGCATATAAGTATTTAATCCACTGTGAGTTTACTTTTGAGTACATTATAAGAGAAGAGTCTAATTTCATTCTTTACATGTGGACATCCAGTTTTCCCATCCCCATATCTTGAAGAGATTTTCTTTTTTATTCTATCATAGATTTTTGACATCCTTGCTGTAGACCAGTGGACTCTGAATGTGTGATTTTATTTCTGGTCCCTATCGTGTTCTACTGCTCTATATGTTCAACTCTTTGTCAGTAAACGACAGTTTCAATTACTATGTATTTCTAACATAATTTGAAATCTAGAATTATAATATCTCAGCACTTTCCTTTCAACTCAAGATTGATTTTTGCATTCATGTAAAAATAAACAGTAAAAAGGCAATATTTGGAATGGAAGAAAAGATTTGTAAAAATATATATACATATATGATGAAAGATTAATTTCCAAAACATATAAGGGATCCTTACAACTCAGCAAAGCATGCTGAGATATTATACTTTTAGATTTCAAATTATGTTAGAAATACACAGTAATTAAAATTGTGGTGTACTGACATAATGTTGGACATATAAACCAGTAGTTAGTAACCCAACTAACTACTAGCTAATAATATAATAGATATTTCTCCAAAGAAGACATGTAAATGACCAACATTATTTATACAATTGCAAAATAAGACTATAATTTCAACTCTCATTGTCAGTATGGCTATTATTTAAAAATAGTTTTGGCAAGGATGTGAAGAAATTAGAATTATTGAATACTGTTGGTAAGATGGCAGAAAGCAACTATAGCAAAAAAAAAAGAGTAGAATTTTCTCAAAAAATTAAAAAGCAACAATTATATAATTTGGTATTGTACTTACAAGTATTTCTCCAAAATAATTGAAATCAGGCTTTCAAAGAGATACTCACACACTGGTGTTCATGGTGTTCATTATAGCGATATTCATGATGTCCAATAGTCAAGATGCAGACTCAGCCTAAGTGTCATTTCTGTGAACGGGTGAATGAGGAAACTGCACTGTACACATGTAATTAAATACTGTTCAACTTGAAAAGAAGTTCTGAAATTCGAGGCAACATAAGTGAACTTAGAGAAATTATGGTCAGTGAAATACCTAGTCACAGAAGGACAGATACCGTTTGATTCTACTTAAAGGAGTATTTAATAATCAAATTCATAGGGTCAAATAATAGAATGGAACTTCCCAGGGTCTAAAGGAATGAGAAAATATGGATTTACTAGATAATGAGCATAAAGAGTCAGGTAATCAGATGAATATGCTTACAAAATCTGTAGATTAAACTTGTAATCAATCTACTGTCGGTAATTATATATATATAATTATCAATCACTTGAAAATTTCCCCAGAGAATAGATTTTATGTTGTGTTTCATCCACAAAAAAATGAAAATGAAAAAGAGAGAGAAAAAAATATAACACATTCTCTTTCTCCTCAAAAAAAAAAAAAATTACCTAACAATCAAGATAACATGGCAGAATACAGGTATTCTTCAAGATTTTTCTTCAGTATCCATTTGTTAAATCTGTTAGTCAATTAGCATTTACTTGGCATCTACTATTGCAGAAAATTCTAGTAAAATGTGGTCATAAAATATAAAATCTGAAAATTGGAATGTTCTGTGGAGATCATTTTGCTTATAAAACTCTTTTGAAAAATGGACACATATTCAAATTCACTTAAATTCTAAGTCACCTACAGGCACACCAGTAGTGCTATAATAGTGAAAATCTACCTATTTCTTAACCACTTGGTTTAAAAAAAAAAACATATTCTCTATAATGTATAATGCCAGTGAGCCACTATGTCGTACATTTGATTTAAAGGTAAAGAATCCTATACACAGGGAGATGATTTTTCATGAATGAAAGCAAGAGAAAAAAAATAAGATGTTCATCTTTCTTGAAACACAACACTTGAATGACATCAGAAGATACTAGTATACCAAAGAATACAAAAATGATCACTCTGCTTTTTACATTTTTATTTATGCACTGGTCAATTACTCTTAGTTTCTCAAAAACAACGTATCACTTGGATTTTTAACTCCCCACATTATACAGGAAGAGCCATTATCCTTTAAAACACATGAAACACATGGCCGAGCCAGCCTCAAGCGCTAGCCCTGGACACCCATGATTCACTCATGTCCACGTTGTGGACAACGATTCTCACTCAGGGTCACTTTAAACATCCCCCAAACCTGCCAGTGTCCCATTGTTATCACATATACTAAACTACAATCGCATAGTATACATACATAATAATGAGAGATCCTGTTGGGCAAAAAAAAAAAAGAAAAGTACTTAGGGGACAGAACTCATTGTCCATCAAGTAGAAAATAATTAATAGATGTATTGGTAAAATGTCAAACTTTTTTTAAAAGACGAATTATTTTTTGTAAAAAATGTTTTCACATTGCTTGAATCTAGATAAAATTCTTAAAAACAATCATCATGAGATAGTTGTTATTGTTTGTTCTTTGAGTGTCATTTGTATATCTCATGTTGTTAAGATACAACATTCAACAGATTAGTGCGAGCTTTGTAAACAACCTTTTGTCCCTTTCTAGTATTTACTTGACTGACCATTAAATTCTGCTTCTGTTATATTTAATATTTACATTCATACAGCTCTGTTATGACAAAAGTGATTTAATTCTCTCCATTTCCTTGAAATGCAGAGAAACAAGTACTCAACGTATTCCTCCTTCAAGAAATGAGAAATAATTAAATGTCTTACTGGGACATTAGATTTTCATTGGTGGCCAAGCTCAGATCACATCAAATTTTCCGGCTTTCTCATTAACATCCTCCCTGTTCATGAGATGCTTCCTTTATTTCCCTTCATTTTCACTCAGTCTTAAATCTTTCTTTTTGCACAAAGAATTTTTGGTTCAATAACATAGTTTTACTCTCATCGTGAATCCTGGTTTTAGAGTATATCATCTTGTATAATTTTCAAAAAGAGAAAATCACGTGTCTCTTACAGATGAAAAATGATCACATATAAATGATATTATTTAACACTTAATGAATAGGCCAATATGAACCAATAATTAGCAATATGATGTTATTATTGCTTCAAAAAGCATTTAGAAACTGCAGCCTTCATGGGATGGTAAGGTTCCTAAGATACATGTAAGCTTTGTTATAAAGATTTATTTGTGTCTCCACTTAACAAAACCACACTAAGTTTGTAGTGTGATGTCAAAAGTCAATAGCTGGTTGAACTCTAGGAAATCCTCAGGCAGCCCCCCCACCCCATACGACACTGAAGTGCACACTATTGATGATTTTGTGTCACATTCTCTTTCTTTCAAATAATTATTTTTCAATAATCTTTCTGCCAAGTGTAATTTTAAAATATAGGGTCAGATTTACACGTATGGTCAAAAAGTGTGTCAATTTTTTGCCTGAATTTTCAGTAGTTCATCTCAAAACCTGTAAGAAAGATGTAGGCAAACTCAGTAAAGAGTTATTGGGTTTTATAGGAATGATAGTGCCCTTAACTTTAAAATATGTGCGACTGCTAACTCACACTTTCTCTCTAAAGCAAATCAGAAAACATAGTGGGGGAGTTTATGGCTATGAATTAAGAACAAATTCTCCTGTAGAAAGCCCACAGATGGAGAAGACTTTGTGACCAAATAGAAATCCTTCCAACAGGTCTTAGTCTTCAGTAAAGGCCACACAACCGAGTAAACTGTATATAACCATTTATATTTCTCTGATGAAGTGCAATTTCAGAAAATAATTTAGAGGTAATTGCTTCCACATTTGAAATTTGTATAATGAATTGCTTATTGAAATTCAATGACTTTTCCACGTCTGATTTTTTCCCATGTTAGTTTCTTTGAAGATGTATTGATGTTGAGCAAAAGATTCGAAGCTTCAAATGCACTTCTACGTAGTGTATGCAATTTTCAGTCCATTGAAGCAGAATCGAGCTCTAATATGTGGATTGGTATTTATATCTGTAGGCAAGGGAATGTTTTCTCTCATCTTTCAAGTTTCAGTATACAAAGTAGTTTGACTACCTATACACACTCCTTTTAATCAACTTTGAAGATAATTTAAATCAGAAGATTTGTTAAAAATTATTGGAAACTTTTCCCCAGATTAAAAAAAAAAAAACTGCCTTAAGGGTTTTAACATAATACTGATATCTCTCTGGAATAAGAGTGAAAACAAGATTCAAAAAAACCAATAATTCCCAATAGTTTAATATACATATGTATCTGGAAATGTATGAAAGAGATATCTTTCTAAAAAGAGCAGCCCAGGAGTAAACCATACATACTTTTTTTTTGCAATCTTATGAAATTGCAGCAAGTGGCTTGACAGAGGGGATGAGAGTAAAGACTGAAGCTCACAGAACATCCCGGCCCTGCCACTGCTCTATCTAGTGGATGCTTGTTACTCTGGGAAATTCTCATGGCTTCCGCACCCCACCACTCAGACTCCTCAAAACTGTCACCTGGGTGGGCTGCTCTCCACTGTGATGCCCCTTCAGGCTCTCTAGAGGTTTCTTCCTTCTTGTAGCAGTTCTCAACGCCACAATTATTTCTATTTTCATGATGAAGTTAGAATCCAGGAGAAAGGAGAGATTCTGAGTGACACTAGGTGACTTCTCTGAGAATGGAGACAGAAGGAGGCTGTGCTTAAATTATATATTTCATATGGTATTAGATTATCTTGTTCTCTTTGTTACCCAGAGAGCTGTTTCAAGGGGATATTTTTCTCATTAGTCATAAAGATATAAAGATAATATTGACCAAAACATTGGAATTGCTTCACTTCAGGCTTCACCCTTTAGTAATTGTGATGATCCTTTATTCCTCTCCTGCTGCAGTTGGTCCTTATCTTGGTCAACACTGTTCATCACACCTAGACAGTTGCTCTGTTCTTTGTTTGTCTGTTTACCTGGCTATCTTGATCTCATTCTTTAAGCCTCTGCTCAGACTGTTCTCTGTAAGCCTGCTGTGGTGGCATCCTGTTCCCAGTGCCCACCTGGGTGCTCCCAAGGCACACACGGATACTGTATCACTTCATTTGCCTCATACTACATCACAGCTACATGCTTAGTGACATTACAGACACGTTTCAGGGTTTCCTCCCAGACAGTAACATGATGCTGAGTAAAAATGAACCGAGCAGAAATATGAAAGAATAGAAGAGTTAAATGGAAAGGATACTCATCCGCTAGGACCAAAGACAGAGCTGGAACAGTGACGCCCTCGCCATGCGACTCAGGCGAGGCCCACCACAACGCTGAGAGGAAACTCTGAGGGAGAAGGGCAGGAGGAGAGGCAGCCAACGTGGGCATGATGGGAAGGAAACTCCAGGGACCAAAAGAACATGGAGGAGGACGTCCACAAAAGGACACAAGAATGAGATATAAAACAGATGATAAATAATAATAATAATAATGAGGAGAAGTTGTGCCATGATAAGGAAGCATCAAGAAGGTAAACCGTAACTTTAAAACTTTAAATGAATTGTAAATGTTTTAAAAAGCACAGAGTACACACAAAGCCCTAAGCTCACTTAATATGATAAAGTTAAACCCAATAGCTATGGCCCTGTGGATTCCGATGGTCACTATAGTAATAAACAGCACTTGCTGAGCCCACCTGGACAGCCCTTGCTACTCCACATGTCTATCTGCATTAGCTCGTATATTTCTCAGAAAAAAACCTGGAGGTAGTTTGTATCATAGGCCTCAGTTTGTCCATGAGGAAATTGAGACTCAGAGAGGTAAATCAGCCCAAGGTTAGAACATTGTTAAGAGTTAAAGTAGGGATTGAGCTAAGGTGATTGCAGGGTCTCTGCCAGTATGTTAGCCATGATTTTAGTTCATAGATTTCATTTAAAAGTGGGTTAGAAACTCTCAATTATAAACAAAAAAAAAAAAAAAGTCCTTGATCATCTAGTTACAGGTTAGCCACCTATGGCACACCAATTTTTTTTTTCTTTTTAAAAATTTGACATTAAAAAAACTAAAAGAAAATTTTAGTATTTATGTATGTACATTGACATATTAATTAGTATATATTTTATATGTGACCCAAGACAGTTCTTCTTAACTCAAAATAAAGAGATAAAAACATGGCAGGCTGTAGGTTAGATACATCTGATCTAGAACGCTTATTTTGGATAAAATAAAGTGTAATTTTATTTAAAAACATGACCAAAATTATCCTATGCAGAAAGATGCAGTAATTAAAGATGTTTTATCAGGATGAAAATGTGCTGGCACACACCTGAAATCTTAGCACTCTGAGAGGCTGAGGCAGGAGAGTCAAAAATTCAAGTCCAAGTTGGGAAATTAAAGAAAGCCTGTCTGAAAACACAAATACAAAAAAAAAAAAATCCGAAGTAATTTAGCTCAGTATGAAGCCCTTGTGTTCAATCTCTAGCACCGCACGCACACACAGACACACAGAGACACACTCATATCTACACAGAGACACATGCACAGAGACTCACATGCAAATGGAAAGAGCAACACATCTTACCTAGACATGTTGTTTTATGATTGGGGATCTGGGGAAATGGGGAGACAGGAGGAGTCCAGGAAGGGGAAATAAAAATTATTAAGAAGGCATGCATGCATGTGCCAATTCTCCATGTTGAGTGGTTATTTTATATCACACATGCACACCTAAATAATATTTTTAAATAAAATCCAACTCTCACATTAGTTAAGGTAGATATAATTTCTGTTTTTAAGACAGAGATTTATTGGGTTGAGTGACATGAAGTCCATCTTCTTTGGAACCAATTGGGATAAAAGTTTAGACAGGCCAGGAGGAGATTACCAGCTTTTTTTTTGTTAAGAGAGAAAGCACAAAGGAATAATGCTGTACTTATCTACATAGCTTTTAATATTTCCCAAGGTCAAATATTATACTCACAGTCAAAACTAGAAAACAAAGAATTAGGGGAATGTCAATCACCACATCTGCGTATTGGCCTCTGAATTGGCCCAAGGGTTTTAAAAAAAGAACATTGTTTGCCTATATTTTTCTCACTAACCATGTGGGCTAAAGAAATTGTGAGCCCATAAATGCAGCTGCGATCTGAGGAAGACCTTGAAATGCTCCTAAAAAGAGAAATTCAGGTGACTGATCGGTAACTATAGTACCAGTTGGCCCAAGAGGATGGGCACGTTGTCCTCCCCCGTGGCCATGGTTCCCTTATTCCTGCCATCACGAGTGGAATTTTCTCTACATTAAAGCTCCCCTCCGTGTAGGAGAATCAAAATTTTGGTTGTCACTGGATTTCTTTTCCATGAAATCTGTTCTTTAGAATCAGAGTACGATACCCTTTGGGTTTAGCTGCTTCATATTTTTAATTTTGAATAAATCTGGAGTTTCTTTTAATGTATTTAAAGCTTGTTATACAAAAGGCAAGTGATGTCTCCTTTATATACTTTATCTTTCAGTGTAAAATGCTAAGAAAAGAATTTTAAGAACCTCTGCTATGATCTCAATTCTTGTGCCCTTGACAAATTGATGTGTAAATGTAATCCCTTGTTCTGTGCTGTTAGTGAAGTATCTGAGTGGGAATTGTGTCAAGGGGGTGGAGCTTCATTCATAGATTAGCATCAGCAAAAGACCTTGGAAACAGCTTGTTCACACACGCCACTGTGTGAGGAGAAAGCAGCCTGGACCAACAAGAACAAAGACGCCATGGTCCTCATCAGACACTGATTATGCGGGCACATTGATCTTAGAGTTCCTCTCATGCAGAACCATGAACAATACATTTCTGTTGTTTATAAATGGTTCGATCTAATGTTTTATATTACATCAGTCCAAACAGACTAACAGAAATTAATGCAAACATAAAAAGTTAAAAAACGCATTTGTTGTATTGTTTTGTAGTTTACTTTATGTAGGCAGAATGTCTTTCACTTTCCCTTCCTTCCGATTCAATTACATGACTTGCTCTGGCCACTAAAAAAAGGGACACAGTGATGGTGAGCCGTCAGGTTCCAGGCCCAAGTGACCCTGCTTACTTCCTTTTGTTCTATGGTGCTCCTGCCACCGCCACGAGAAAGCGTATACGGGGAAGTGACAAACCTCTTCTAACCTTGTATTTTGAAGACTTAATACAGGACACCTCTGATCAGACAGGAGGATTTCCCCATACTAAGCTATTTCTTGTACCGTCAGAATTTCCCCACAGACTAGGATCTCAATCCTATATGACGGTCACCCCCACTCAGCCTCTACTAGCACGTAGTAGGTGCCCAGATTCCCTACCACTTCTGTCTGACTTGGCTACACGTCAAGTGTTCTCATGGCCTTCTTCTCAGTTTTGATTGATTTCCTAGAGCAGCTTACAGAAGAACTCAAGGAAACGTTTGCTTGTCATTTTGTCGTACCACTAACAGATACGGTGAAGGATACAAAGAACCAGAGGAAATGAGACATAAAACCACGCTTGGAGGTCCTCACCCTGAGGACGTTCTGCCCCGATGGAGCTGAGACATACCACCTTCTTATAAGGCAAAAGTATCTACCAACGGGAAAGTCTCAAAACTTTGTATTTAAGGGACTATTGTGGAAGATTCATTATTTTAGTCTGGGTTCCTTCAAAGATGGAATTTACAGATTTTACCACAAAAGGATGTATTAGGAAGGCTTGCAAATCCAAGGATGGAGATAGCTGTGAGGTAGGTCTCCCATCCAGGACTGCAGGACAGCCGGGGAGGTGAGAATCTGCTGCAGATCTCGCGTGAAGAACGAAGCCTGAAGATCCACTACTGAAGAGCAGCAACGGGCAGACAGGCACAAATAGAGACTGGAGCGAATCTGTGCTGACGATCTGCCACGTGTAGCAAGTCCATAGACAACTGTGAAGGTGAGAGCTTTCCCAGAGGAAGAAGCTGTAACAATATTCCTTCTTCCTTCCTTTGATACCGTCGGAGTTCCAGTTGGCCCTCCCACATCTGGGTGCATGCTCTTCTCTCATTGGCCGGCCCACAAATCACTTGAACTCTAATCTAGGCTGGTTCTCAATTCCCAATCTGGGCATGGTTTCAAAACCTTAATTCAGTCACATTTTCTGCTCCCGGCAAGCTGACATAAGCTCTTCAACAGTCACATTCATACACATAGGCATGACTAATATTGACTCAATTTCCAACTCCTCTCCAATCTCCAAAGAATGGGGAGTTGTGCGAGAGTCCTAAGCCTCCAATCCTGTCTTGATCTCGTTGTTGATCAGTCCCCATCCCTGAGCCTGCCAACTTCTGCCTAATCAGAACAAAGGATGTTGTTCTCAGCCAGAAAATATCAAGGGATTCAGGGTTTCTCTGTAAGGAACTGGGATTAAACATTAGGATGATAGTAGATTGCCATAGCACCTTTATTCCTCAGGAAATCACCAGGTGTTTCAGAGCTCTGTTTCTGGAATGGGAAACAACAACCAATAGAAACACTTTGTAGAACATCTGTCCTGTTCTCCAAATAAAGAAGGAGACATGTGGAGGACCACTGCTCCAGTGAGGATCTACTGGCTCCAGAAAGGAGCAAGAGTGCTGTATGCAGAGTCCCAAGCCAAGACGCCCAGCCACGTGCAGCTAAGAAACCCACAGGTCCGGCCGATCTGCAAACTAAGAGTGATGGCGATAACTGTGGCTTTCAGCTGCTGAACTTTGGATTTACTTGTTCCTGAGCAGAACAGACAGTTACCAACAAGCAAGTTACTAAGAAAGAATGATAAATATCTAGCAGATTCTTTGAAATGTGGAAATATTTTCTACTATTTAATTTGCCACAGCTATGCAAATCAATGTGGCAAAGCAGGACACAGCTAGCTATGTACACTTCGGGCTCGTTCTGACATGAACCCAGCTCTGTGTTTGCTAGTTGCAAGATCACGAGCACGTAACTTCAGTCTCAGTTTTCTTGTTTGTAAAATGAGAAAATAGAAACATTCCCTCCAAGGATTGTTGCAAAAATTTCAAAAGCTTAGCATCGTGCCTATTAACCACAAAGTAAACAAGAGTCGTTATCTATAAACCTATTGGACGTCAAAGCAGGTTAGCACTAGAAGGAGGGTGAATTGCCTTCACATGAAACAAAGAATAGGCTTTAAAAAATAATGACAATGACAGTACCACACGACTATAATTGTAAGTTAGAAAGCCTTGCAATTTGAGCATTTTCAAAACCAAATGGTAAACAATGACACAGAGAAAATTGCAGAAATCATGGGCCTTGGGCTCACTCTTGACTTCTTCAGTCGGTAGCTTCATCACTAGTGAGCTCTGATATTAAGCAACATATTAAATATCACTCCAGCTTTTCTTCAAGTTTAAATGGAGAAAAGAGCATACTTCCCTGCCCTAAACAGTAAATAGATGATCCCATGAAGCAACCGGCTTCCTTCCTGACGCACGTTGGACGTAAAACAAATGATCGCTTCTTCCCTCGACACTTCAAGGTTAGCAAACCGTGGCCCTTTTGGGTCCTTTATTTCTTCAATAACGGTTTATATATCATGCCAAAGGAATGCCTACATTCAGACAAATTTATTCTTGAGTAATATGAAAACAATGAAGAGCTTGTCATTTTTTCAGAGAGGAATTCTTGGGGGCATACTGAATTTTTCCAGTCATTGGCATGTTGATGTGTGAACAGCATTATTGTGAGATGAAAGTTGTTATTAGTGACCTACAGTTAAAGGTATACACCTTCTGAAAGATACTAAAATAATGAGAGTGGAATGCTATTTTCTTCTAAGGGATCCATTTTCAATAAAAATTTGGAATGAGTATTATATCTACATCCTGTTAACTGCAATTGCCTTTATTTTCTTAACTGCTGCCAGCCAGGAGTGCCCTGAGGACTCCCTGGGGTGTCACAGCATTTCCCAGCTGATCCACACAAGAAACTTTTATTTCTGAATCATTCATCGAGGAGTTAACTGAATAAAAACCAATGTGTTTGTGACACTTAAACGTAAATGTTTATTCTGTTACATGCCAGCTGTCCAAGCAGATATTTGACTCAAATTGATTTCAATGACAATGTTGTATTTGAATTTATGTGATTTTTACTGGAATTTACTGAGATAACTCAATATTTATTAGCATGAAAACAAGTAGCATGACCAACATTCTTATTTTTCTCGTAGAATTCTCTGTCTCTCGAAGATAAAAAATGTTCTTTCCTACTTTTCTGCAAATATGCTAATTTGAATTTTTATTGGCAAGAAAATTTTCCAAGCAATTTTCTTGTTAATCCATTAATGAACATGCTTCTGACAGATGGAACTTTTCTTGCAATTAGAGTTATTTTTGCCTACAAATAATATTAAGTCTTGTCTATTCTCAAGACAAAATGTTCTTGTTGCTGACTCAAATTGATAACTCCTTGACTTAGTTCATGATCAGATTTCTTACAAATATGGCCTCTGATGCCTTCTGGGCCCTTGGATCCACTCGTAAACCTGGTAGCGTTTCATTTCCAACCGGGTTAGCTGGGATCAGGGCTTTGTAGAAAAGAGAAAAAAGTTCACTTGCTTTTCCCCAAACCATTCGTGTGTTTCAAGCACAGATAGTTACGTCGCTCTATACTCCAATTGTAGGAAGTTCCTACCCTAAGAGGGGATTTTCTCAAACCAAATTCGGTATGAATTATGACTCAAGGGCCTGTGGAAGGTTCTCACAGCAATAATATGTGTCAAGTAAATTACAATTTATCTATTGTTTTCTTATCTCATTTTTTTCCTTTTGAAATATTTCAAAAACATTTTTCCAGATGTTCTTTCTTTTTGAAAGGAAAGAATGTGTGTGAGATACAGATGAAGCTCACTAGACAGTCACATCCTCCTTCCATTTCCTTCTAGAGGTGATCTGGTTACTACATTGCATATTTTAACTTTCTTTTTTATGTGCATCAATACAAACATGCATAATTAGTTTGCATGGTTTACAACTATAATTTATATTATTCTATGTGGATCCTTTTGCAATATGAGCTGTGTGGCGTTAGTTACTTTTGGTTATCTGTATGATATTTAAATTCTGCAAGGAATTGATATACAAAAATTAGTATGTTCTCGCTACTGTTGCTGGGGACTTTAATAAATTTAGATTTATGTTATACTAATAAAGATTCAGTGAATATTTTTGTTCATGGCTTTACATGTGCTGCATGAGAATTTCGCCAGTAATATTCTTAAAAGAGAAATCACTACCATAGATTATGAAAACTGTAACCTCCAAGAAGTAGAGAATTCTTTAGAGAACTTGTATGAAGACCTTTTACCCCAAGCAGTGCTTTTTCTGCCACATCTCTGATTGTCAGAATACTTCTTTTTTGTTTTGATTTTCAGTTTTCTGTTTCTGTCTCACAGCTTAATGCATCTGTAATTATTACCTCTCCACTTACAATGATATTTAGTATCTTTATTATTAACTTATTTAGATTTTCTTTATATTCTTAGTCCATTTAAAAAAAACATTTTAAAAAATGGATTTCAGGGAGACTTATTAGGTTCTAAACACCAATTCCGATTGGAAATTTAATCCTCTTACTAATTTATTTTTCCCTTATTCTTCAGGGAAACTACCTCATTGGGAATCTCAACAAAAACATATCTTATTTCTTTTTTGTTGTTGTTGTTCTTCTCTGTGTTTGCAATTTGCTTTTTAAAGAGAAGCAGAAAGAAATAAAGAAAAAAATGATTAGATTAAAACCATTGATCTGAGTGTGCTACCTTTATCCTCATCTCATGTTTCTTTGACTCCTGAAAATCAAGGATTCCTCAAGGTCCATTTGACTGAGAGGTAAGTCAGGCACAGAAAGCCAAATACTGCATGATTACTCTTATATGAGGAATCCAAGATGTTAAAAAGTTGAGAGTGTATTGGTGGTTACCGGAGGCTCTGAAGGGTGGGCCGGGAGAAGTAGGGGACACGAGGACGTTCACCCAAAGGTATTCACTTTCAGTTGCTCAAGGGATATGTTTGAGATCTGTTACATGGTATTGTGGCCTTGGTACCATAGTCAAGAATAATGTTTAATATTTTCAAATTTGTTAAAAATCAGATTTTCAAGACACTCATAAAAAGAACTATAAAGTGATGGATATGTTCATCTTCTTGATATTCCATAATACATGTGTATGAAAACATCACATTTTGATCAATGAATATGTATAGTCACAAATTATCAATTAAAATAAAATATTAGATAAATAATGAAATTAAAATTAATTTATTAAAAAAAACTTCTCCCAGAAGCCAAAACAAACTCAATTTCCACCATTGCATTATAGAATTAGGAACTAATATAGCATGAACGGACTTACATCAAAGATTACATTTTATAAGTTAGCCCAACCAGTGTCAATTTGTTTTAGAGAAAGCAAATTCTGACCTGTCTGCTCCATTCACTTTCCATCATTTTTGTATCTTTATTTGTAATAATTTAAACTATAATTATCTAAAATTTGATTTAATTACTTTAATATATAGTAGGTCACATTGGGTATTTTTGGCCTCCTCTGTTGCAGTGTAAGCTTGTGTCTTCCTCTTTGAAAGGAGCTACATTCTTAACCTTCTTTTCTCTTTTCCCTTTCTTTTTTTCTCTTCCTTTCTTTCTCTTACTTTCTTTCTTTCTTTCTTTTTCTCTTTTTTTCTTTCCTTCCATTCACCCCTAGGCAGAGTTGAGTTCAATTTCTCCCTAAATACAGTAGCCTTCAGGGTAGTCTTCCTGGCCTGCTTAACTCTACCCAGCGTAAATCTTCTTTGACACAAATTACATATTAAATTATTTGCATGCTTCCTTAATACTCTATATTCTATAAAACTTGAGAAATTAGAGATAAGATGTGAGCTCAGGACAAACTAGTGAAATTAGTGATATGAATTCAGACAAATCTGGAAATAAAGACTGTAAATTAATTTTGCTCAAAAAAGGCTAGAATTGAGTAAAAAAGTGTGGGGTGCCTATGCTGAACTTCTCAGTGACTCCCACACACGCAGTTTGGCTTTCTGTGAATGGCCTTATGGGTAGGTACTCTCTCATTCTTTCATGGCCACAGTGACACAACTGGCCACAGCCACCTTCTTTGTACCTAACAATCTCCCTGACCCTGGCAGTGGACCAACTAATGATG